>JAHDVE020012047.1:0-100595 GCA_022606495.2 Halesus radiatus
AAATAAATCTGTCTTGTCACTCATTGCATTAATCGAATTTGTACGAAGTTTCGTATTATTTTCCTTTCATGTTATTCGGTTTCTTGACACGACCAGATTCAAGTGTGTAAG
Organism: Halesus radiatus; assembly: GCA_022606495.2. Lineage (NCBI taxonomy): Eukaryota > Metazoa > Arthropoda > Insecta > Trichoptera > Limnephilidae > Halesus > Halesus radiatus. The sequence goes on from JAHDVE020012047.1 coordinate 112, forward strand.
TAACTTTCTTTATTTGAAATGTACTCTTTCGCACTAATACCAATAAAACATGTGTTCACAATAAGCCATTTGTCTAATGGGTTGGTAACCATAGCAACGAAGTTGCCATTATACATAAAAGTTTCTAGTGGATAAGTTTCTCATTTGGGGGTAGGTTTGTTTTAGAAGATAACTAACATGAACATTACTTCAATGGATAATACTCGCTTCGGTAGATAATGAACGAGTGCCATAATATGTCATCCTTCATCTGATAATGTATTTCGTAGTTTAACGTGAACGTGGGTTGGGACGTTGTGAAAGATAAAAACATAGCCGTAGAGGATTAAAATGAAAAGGTTAGGATTAAAATAATATGGCTTTGTTACAGATTATAAGTAGGTTTCTGAACAGGGGTTAATGTTATCCATTTGAGGTCGTACGTTGGGTGTAAATTGTCAAATAAATTTATTAATATAATAAACTATGTTTTGAAACTAAAGTTGAACATTAAGGAAATGTCGGGTTCGGAGTAGTAGGTACACACCTCCATGACAACAGACTTGAATTTGATTGTCACGATAAAAGGTTCTAATGATGTTTAATCTACATAAACAGCTGTTCTCAAATTCGTGAGATGAGGGTCTCCCTAATCGTTAATAAATAAATGGAAATTCTAGATGTTGCAAATAAACCATTTGTAGAATGTCCGCAGGGTTGAAACAAGAATGAGGAAGCAGTGGACATGATCAGTTTATTAATGTGTCAACATAAAAATTTAATCGAACATACAAAATTTAAAATTATGAGATCTGATGCCAAATTACTATAAGGATCCCAAAACTGAACAATCAAGCGACAGAGGTCCGTGATTTGTATTATGTATACGAACAAGAACCCTATCAAACACATCATTATCCATTTTTGAAATGAGTTATGCATCGAACGCGCAAACTTCTAACTTAATAGTAAATGTTATGAATATTTCTGGATATTTTCCAAACAAATTTAAGTAAGTAAATGAGTACTGATCCCTAATAGTTTTGTGAAATCCGATTTGAAACTCCTCTTCTAACAAACATGTTTCGTATCCATGAATCTACGAGTTCTGTTGTACGGTTTAAATTCGTGGATTGAGCTAACAGGAGCGCGGAGTTTCGGCAAGGTAAATCTTTCTACCTTAATTTCCGGTCATGTCATGTCTTTCCCTGCCGACCGAACCCTTTTTGGACGTGGTTTATGTTGCTTTCAGTATCATTTGTTTTAGTTGAGATCCATGTATTTATCTACATCAACTTCTGCGCTCCGGGAGATTTTTCGCATTGTGATCGCCGGTTTAAGCTGTTAATTTTCTGGCGTTGAGACATACATTTTATGGGATAATTTAATCAAAATTGGGTTTAGCCTATCCCTCGACGTCAGATCCAAAACGTTATGTACCAGTTTAATTCGCAACTCAAGCGAAATTGACAGTACAATTTAATATATCTATTTCCCTTTTCTAATTTACCAACGAAGAAATCGACGCCCTTCAAATAATTATTTATTTATTTGTTCACGCCTAGAAGACTTTTAAATGTTGATACATGTTTTACATAGTTATACAAAGGAAAATAATAATATAGTACATAAAATAATAATTAGAGTGTAAAAGAAGTTAGTAGGTACAATATAAGCATGTAATTACAGCGTAATGAGTAACAGTTTTACCTGTGGTTACATTATTTTTTTTATTTGTAAGAAACAAACAGCTTTTAATACAAAGAAAGGGAAGGCAAACAAAGTTTCTTATGCTAACAGTGGTTAAGTACAGACGTTTTATTATAACTGCAGGTTGTACAGAAGAGTAAAACAAGTGGTTTAGTGCATAATATAATAATAATACTATAAAGTAAGTAAGGCGGTAGAAGCTATGTAATTAGCTAGTTACAGGGCTATGGTTGGATAAGGTTTATAATATTATTACTTTCTAAAACACGAACACTTGTAAAGCGTGTTTATAATACAGCAAACCTTTTTTAAGCCCGATTGGGTATTTTATGATAGCCTACCATAATGAATACAACGATAAAAAGGGTTCACATGAAAAAACTTAATAAATCTAATAAAAACATAATAATGAAAGGTTCCGCGTTAGCCTTTTAGGCCAAATGAATATTTCTAAATGATATAAAAAAAAATTTAAAAACATTTTGAATGGTAGATAGATTTATTAGAAAACTTCTAAATATGGAAGATAAAGTGAAACTCCAAATGAAAGTCGTAAAAAATAATTTTTTCGATTGACCACTATCTCCAGTATGAGAATACACTATTCTGTAAAAATACATGATGTGCCTATATTGGTTTTGTTTTAATATTTTGTTATATTTCTATATCTATAAAAATTATGATATCTTTGTTATATCACTGTTAAACAATATGCACTTATTTTATCACTTCTTTTAAATAAAAGTAATTACATTATTGAAAAACCCCCGTTAAACTTGTTGCAAAGATTTTCATTAATATTCAAAGGCGAAATCATATTTTACGTTTTAATTTATTATCTTCATCTTTCACGTATCATTTATTTGCAGATAAATTATACGTAGTTAGATACTGATCCTGATTGTACCCAGCTTCTTTGGTGTGCGAGGAGATGAATCATGAGCTAATCGATTATCTCTCGCAACGATTAGGGAGCCATCTCTAATAATTCAGGGTGAATGGCTCTCCCAGCCACGTTTAAGTCGTGCGTTAGATTAATTAGACTCTGAGGAAAACTTGCCGAAGTGCAAACTATTAGAATGATGCACTGACTGCATCCTAATTCCAGTGGCCTTTATGCAGCGGAATCTATTGTTTGTGTGACCACTAAGATATGGACAGAAACTCCCTCAGGCGGCTATAATAATTGAGTTCGATTGTGCAATAATTATTTGGTTCAGACGTTTGTGCAATAAACATGGTATTTCAATAAAATTACTGTTTGAATTATTATAAACAATATAATTTCGGGTGAGATGTAATGTGATGTGATGTATATTCCAAGACTCTCTGTTACTTTTATTTTTAAAATTGTTAATGGTATTATGGACAGCCCGGATATAGTCCCCTTATTTAATTTTAATATTCCAATTAGAACTACTCGATCTAAAACTTTGTTTAATTGTAACAATAATCGCACTGAGTGATTATTGTTACAAAAGTTTCACTTGTACCTAGACTTCACGCAGAAGGTTGGTAAATATTTTCAGTTGTTCCAACTCATAAATTTTTAAAAAGAAAAACACCTTTACAGTTATAAAAATAAATAAAAAAATATTTGCATATGCGGTAATACAATATAATGCACTTCATTTTTTACTATCTTTATATACAAACGCGTAAATATTGGAGAAAAATTGACCCCATTTTTAATGTTAGTATAAAATGACATTAGTCAAAAGTGTCATCTGCATTAAATACATATTTAAAACAAAGGCTGTTAAGTTATTTTATTTCCGCACAAGCAAATATTTTTTTATTTATTTTTATGAATCCGGAAGTATTTTTATTTTTTTTTAAATTATGGGTTTTCAATTGATTCCCAACATGAAATACTTACCAATTCGTTTTCAGACATAGAAGATATGTTCAACTGCTCTGAATATGTTTGAACTGCAAGAAGACGAATATTGCATACATCCTCAACAATTATTAATGAAATATGTGTCTAGAGTATAAGTATCAGTGAATGTGAGGTGTGTTTTGTATATTCACCTCTGTAGCTAATTATTTGGATTGGTACTTACACGATGTTATTGCTGAATTTGTTCGTGAGACAAATGAAATTTTTAGTTGTTGTATTTCGTGAAGGCTATCTATGTTTTGTATATTTTATCTATGTATTTTATATGATATAATTTATCTATGTACCTATTGTGATGTATTTTGTACTTGTGTCGCTATGGTATTTTGAATTTTTTAAACTAAATATGTAAAACCCCATATAGGGCGTATACAAAACAATAGAAAATATAACATTCTAATTATAAAATTCATAAAAGTATGATTCTTATTTTCAGGACAAAATATAATGAATTTATGACGCCGCTTTACAATAGTTAGTGGTGTAATGACTAGCATACTTGCCCCCCAAGCAGCTGATTAGTGTTCGATTCTCGGTCATGGCAATATTTATATTTTAAACTAGCTGATGTGTACCCGGCCTTGCATAGGTACAATAATTGATTTGACAGCGAAAGTAACTATCTCCAAATAAAGAAACATTCATTTGAATTTTTTTTTAATTCCAAACATTTATTTTTTCAAAATATATATAAATCATAAAGATTTTAAGTAGGTACCTACTCGCGTTTCCCATTGTGAAAATATTCTACGAAAAAAAACCTCTTTTGAATATGCAATCTGTGGCTTACCAGAGAGTTATATCTATGGGCTAACCTAAATAAAACATTGCAGGTTCAATGTTTTTCATACTAATTTTAAAACGTTATAGCAACAGTTTTACATATTGGATTTCATTCAAACTACTCTCTAAACCTTCCCGGCACTAGAAAGAACAAACTGTGATATTTTCAGCTAAACCGATCCAGCAATTTTCGAGAAAATCGAGGACAAACCAACAGACAAACAAACTTACATTGATTTTTATATACATAGGTATAAAAAGTTTTTTTTTTTTTTCGTTAAACATTTTTTTTGGGGAAACCATTATATTTACAAATCCCGCATTTATAATATCCTGTGGTTTGTATTAAAGTATAACGTTTATCACGCTTGCTTTAATGCAACAGAAAATTTTACAAAGAAATATCCTTTTCCATCATTTTAGTGTGAATTATTTGAAATAAGCTCTTTCCATAAAAAAAATGCTTTGATGTATTTTTATCGCTCGTAAAATACAAATATTTTTTATATACTAAACATTCATAAACTATCGGAAAAATTCAACTGAAAAAAAACCTGTTTCTTTCGATAATGTTTTTTTCGTTTACATTTGCAATTCTGTTATTATCGAACAAAATCTTTAATATTTGTCCTTTTCTTTACGAAAATTCACATAATAAAGGGAATTTAAGAATGCTTTCTTTTCTAACATTATAGGCACACATTTTTGTTTATATCACGAAATTTCATGAATTTTCGTAGAAACATTATAGTTTTTTTGTTAAAAAGACCACCATAAAATATTACAACCTCAGCTGGTTTGTACAGTACAACTTGCTGTACGAGTAATAAATACTTTTATTGTAATATCTACAAAGGATCGCATTGTAGGTTCTATCCATGTAACCACCAACCCGTACTTAGACTCAGTTTCCATTATATGACTAAATGTATTCGAGTGTCTCCACTGCCCTTAATTGTTGATGAATTCGGCGAACCGAAACACAAATGGATACCGAACTCAGTGACCAGAGTCGCAGAAACGCCAGAAGATCTACGGTAACCGCATCATGCATACTGCAAAGCAAATCACGGACGTGTAGCTATCCCGCAAAGTGCTCTACTATGTTTACATGTGTTCCTGGTACATCTTGCTTGGCTGGCGGGGGAGGATTTGCGGTCGGGAACTGTCATAAGCTGACACCGTGAGAGAAATGCCAGGGGAGAAGGAAATAAGTTGTCGGAAGGTTGGAGGCACATGATGTGTACACGAGGTCAGCAAATATTAGGTATGTACAACAATAGAACGGCCACTGGGAATGCTGAATATTCCAAATGATTTGAAAATAGAACTTAACCGTTTTGCTACAGCCCACACTGATGTGACTCACACGTACACATGTTATTTATAATATCACAAAGAAAAAATATACGTATTTTAATTTTGAAATGTTTTTGTTTATTCGTAAGACCTAGCTTCTATTCGTTGAATTCTTACAAGTTACGTAACAATATTGAGTGTCCTAATTCTTCTTCGTGTTATGCTCTTTTTCACGTTGAACAGCTCCTTTGAAAGCTGAGCGTTTTCGCTGCGGTGAAGCCAATTCTCAGAAATTCCTGAGCCATTGAAGTTCGCCTCCTGCCAGCTATTTTACCGCATGCAGTATTCAGATTTTCTTCTTCAAATTACATAATATTCAATGTTCTGTTGTTTGTGTTAACAGATTCCCCGTATTCACCAGGAATTCATAACATAACAAGCAAATTAATATTACATTGCACTGAATTTCGAAATAATAACAGTATTATCATTCTTAATGAACACGGAGTCCAGAAGGTAATACGAGTCAACGCATGCACAACGTGTAGTAGGTGTTCCGGATCGTGTTCTCCTGCAGACTATAATACTCTGTACGGAGGTTGTGGTCGAGTGTACGTGGGGAGACAATACCTTCATTTCGCTTGAGATACGGAGAACATGACGTGAATGTAAGTCCAGTAATTGTGTTGTGCAATAACACCTTCAACCTTTGTCACCCTGGTAGTGAGATATGCGAAGAAAAGATGTTGGGATTTTTGACAAGAGAAAGAAATACGAATTTACTTTTCATGTAATTATTATTATTATTATATCATGGAATTAATTGAGGATAGTAAGTCTTAAAATTGAAGCACGATATCGATAAAAATGGAGGATAATAATAAGGTGTCATTAGCTCAACGGCTAGAGCTCTCGGTAAAAGAGAGGTCCTGGATTAAATTCCCAGATGCGACTTATACCTTTTAATTTTCTGTTTTTTTTCTGTTTCATATTTCATTTTCTGACTTAATACTTCAGAATAAAAATACATATTTCATAATTTAAAAATTTACAAAGGCTTAGTTAGCGTTTATAAAAAAATCGTATCAGAAAAATGACTTTTTCTGACCGTCCTATGTTTTACAAAATCCTTACAATACATATGGACGGTTAGATAAAATGCTATATTTCTAATGTGATTTTCACAAATGATAGTGCTATGGAAATTTTTAAAATATGTATTAAATTCTCCTCTTTAAAAACATTACGTTTATAGTACCGCGTAAAAAAGTTTTCATTATTTCGAATTAATAAATAATCCCTCTCCGACCTCCATCTCACCCTTAAACTACTGTTTCTCTCAACAAAAAGGAACCTTTTAAGAACCCCCTCACTTTTACAGTTGATTGATTCAAATAACAAAGTTTTTGTGTTTAACTGATAAAAGTTTTCTGATCTTCCCTTAAAATAATTAAACCACAAGGTTAACCAGTGCTGTTGATTACAAATGGATGTCTTAATGAAAAAAGGTTATGATTTTGTAAAACTTCAATGTACATGGGTTTTCGATTTATTTATAATATAATTTTGTCCCTCACGGCAGATTTTGTAGACTATCAAATATGACAATATTCATACTGGCAGCCAGTGGCGCTTCGTTGTTTTTTTAACAAGCGGTTCAATCTTTAATCAGATATTCACGAGAAGATATTATATTTCATCAAAATGTACTGGTTGTCTTTTGGAAAATCTTCAAATATACCGGCAGTCACATTATTTAAATACAGTTAATGGGATACTATATTTACTAGGCACTCGAGACAATACGGCATTTGTCGAAAATTAACTTAGGAATATAGCGTCTTATCTAAAAAGGATTAATTTTTAATACGAAACCAGAAGGATGCATTTACATGGTTTAGCAGTTGATTTACAAATGCCATTAAAAGCAAATGGCTAGAGGAATGGAATGCAGGAACAAGAAATTAAAAAAAAAAAACTTACAAATATTTACTAATTGGATAGAAAGTAAAATACTTAATAACATTTAACTTGCATCTTTATTGTGCAAAATTCAGCCATCTGGTAAAGCGACGGATAGAGTAAGGGGCCATCACATGTATAAACATTCCGTCGTTAGCGCTGGGAAAAAACTTCATCAGTGTTCGGCCTAGGTTATTTGATATTTATTTCACCGTTAGAGAGATTTTGAAGTTTTTTTTTTCGGGAGCCCAAGCAAATATTTAATAAAAAGGCAGCAGCCAAAATAAATGGGAAACAATTGAAGATGATGTTAACAGTTCATAAGAAAACGAAGTATGATACCAATAAAAATGACGGGAGGGATTGGGGAAGCCCCAGCTCAATGGCTTAGAGCGCAGGGTCTTAGATAGACCATGATGTCATGAGTTTGGGTCCCGGCTACTACCTTTATCTTTTTCTTTTCTGTGTGTTTTCGGTTTCCTATTTAATTCTAAGAGTTGCAAATATTATCTTCAATAAAAAAAAATTAAAATGTGGTTTATAAGTTATTCTAAAAAAATATTGATAATGAACACATCAGTCGGCTGAAACAGGTATTTTTTCAAATGTTTGTTTTTGGTGTTTAGCGAAAATAAAGAAAACCATTGAAATCGATTGAAAAAAATATTTCTGTAGCTCGATTGTTTGTGATAGATTCGGTTGGATACATTATTTGATGTTACATTAACATAACATTAATTTTGTCACTAGTGTGAAGAACCATTAACGTGTGTAGGAAAAATAATTAATGAAACTTGACGTGACATTTTATTATGAAGTATAGCTGCACCAGACGGCACTCAATCCCAACTTTGGAAAACTTGTTTCATTAACCAACACCTTGTAGCTTTAGTGACATATTTTCCGCAACACGTTTAGTTCCGAGAATGTCCTTTCAATGGGTGCTTTTTAGGGACGGACTGACTTGAGTTTGAAAAAATGTAATATAAATTTTTAGGTACGATTAAATTTTAAAATAGTATTTGAAATAATTCAATTTAATTATGTTATTATTAAGTTCTGCAAGTATTTTAGTTTTTAATTGTAATTACAGCTGTTTCGGCAATCAAAGCCATTTTGCAATTGAGCAATTAATAAACGAACGAATTATCCCAATATAACCCTAATTAATTAAGAAAGGGAACATATTTATTCCCCACTCTTAAGTATATTCACGAAACCTAAATAATATAATTCCTAAAAATAATTCATTGAGTTACCAAAAATACTAAATTCATTGAATTAAATAGCATTCACGTCAATACAAAACTATTAAGAAAATACTTTATTTGTGGAAAATAGCTTTCATCTTTAAGTACTTCACAGATTTTTTAAAAAATATCAGACTTATTTTCTAAGTAAATCTGTTTTACCGGTAATCAATCATTTTAAACACCATAAAAATTAAAATTAGGTGGAAGTAAATAAAATCATCTAAGTAAGTCGTAGCTAAATGGCCCAACCACAGTTTGAAAATGGCTCTGAACGCTGAAACAGCTGTCACAATAATAAAAACTAAACAACTTGCAGACCTTAATAATAATATCATTAAATTTGATTAACTTCCAATTAAAAAATAATAATAATAATTTGAGTTCTACCAATCAAACACAATAACGATGAATTTCCTTAACGTTTAAAATAATGATAACACATCAATTTTGTGATAGTGCATAAATGAAAGTTAAGCATTTTCGTATCCATAGCGTACGCTAACGTTCAAATTACACAGCGAGCGCAGTTGTTTTCTGTAGTGCATTAGAAAAAAATGATTTAGACAAATTTATATAGGTATTTCTGTATTTTTTTAAACCTGTGATCTTGCGGCGATGACTGACTAATGACATTGTAAGTAATTGTAAAAAAATTATAAAAAACAATACGGCATATTTTTTACTTATATGTTACACCTCACAAGAGCGCCCCTGTATGTGCGGTATGAAGACAAGAGAACTATATCATTCGATAAAATAAATCAAATAAGAGGAGTTATCCAGCATCTTGAAAAGAACTTCGTATGAGCTTAAAAACAATGAGTTTCTAAATAAAACATAGTCCGCCTCAGCACAGGAACCCCTAGTGAGGAGAACCAGGAAAAACACTAGAAATTGTCTTATTAGCTTTCTAAAAAAATATTAAGTAAATAAAAAAAGCATATCGAAACAAAATAAAATTTAAAAAGGGTTGGGCAGCACAGCGAGGCGGATTTTTTTGATAGGTAGGTATAAACAGTATAGGTAATTCCGAGGCTCTACAACACACAATGGTTTTATAAGCTAAAAATATTTGCTTCGTCCGAAAACTCAATCTTCCACTCCCCCCATCTCCTTTAGCCACACGCGCACCCTTTAATCGTTTTCACGACTTATCTTTTCAACGAGCTTCTTTGCGTAGCCATTAAAACATTTTCCTTTGCATTATTTGACTGTTAGTCCACCCCTGGGTACTTACCCAGTGAAGTGTGTCACCATGGCAACCTGTCATTGAAAAGCGATCGGTTCCAGTATGAACTCAACTTTGCAATTGGAAACGTGCTTTCAATTCTGTCGAAATGATATTTGTTTGGTGAATGAAAAAAATAACCTAGAGAAGAAGGATGCAGCAGTGCACGAACCAGTTTTATGGGGACTGGGTTTGCCTTTTCAAAAGTCATACTTTATTTTACGATACGATGGTAAGAATGATTACTTCTTTACGACTTCACTTCATATTTGCGAATAAATAACAAGGGAACAATTGTTATTTATTGGTTTTTAGCTATTTTTAGAGAAAGCGAATACATTTTATTTCAAATAAATAAATAAAATAATACGCGTTGTATTCACCACTTTATTAATACACTGATATCTACATGTTTCGAAAGCGATGCTTTATTCATCAGGAATATATCGAATACCACATAATATTATTCAGTATAATAAAAAATACTGAATAATATGACATATAAATAAATAAATAAAATAAAAAAAGCACACAACCATACACACAATCTCAGCTAAATTATGGGGGTACGTGCATGGCAGTAAGGCATGGAACTGGCAGAGAAAGGATGAAAGTAGACTGGATGCTGTAGAAATAAGATCTATGAGGCAAATGCGTGGTTTAACCATGTATGATCGCGTGAAAAGTGTTGAGATTCGTAAAGAATACAACTGTGTTGTAACCACCTTTGAATATTATTGATGAAATATTGATTACCTCAAATATTTCTAATGTTTTATTTCTGTTTGCATGCTGTTTCTTGTGGCTATGTTAAGGGTATCATAGTCATATTGGATGTGGAAAGATTCTTTACCCCTGTACGTGAACATCGTGAATAGTGTACACTGAAGGGAAAATCATACGAGATGACTTAACTTTTTTGGCACAAACGCGCTGTCAGTTGTCAGTTTCTCAATTTACGAATTACACGCGAGTGCTAACAAAGATTACATTCCTGTCGTTGATTTTCAAGCAAAGAGTGGTTAGAACACAAAAAAATAAATTACGTATTATAGCGCCTCACAAGGAAATTAAAAACAGTATTTAATATTAATTCTGGCCTAATTCCCTAGTATATGGAAAACGTCAGCTTCTAGCGTGGTTGGGTTGAAATTTAATTAAATTATTCCGCTAGACTCAGATGACTAATTTTAAATTAAACGATTTTTTTTGTTTTTGTTTTTAGCCAGTTTGTTTTAGTTTTATTTATGCATCATCGACCGGTTTCGGTTGAACTAGATCTTCTTCAGGAACGCACACATCAGTTTATATCTGTACGTTCTTAAAAAAGGTCGAGTTCAACCGAAACCGGTCGATAATTCAAAAATGATGCAGATGATACGATACACCACTTTATTATTACATACATATCAACATGTTTCGAAAGCGATGCTTTCCTCATCAGGAATATATAGAATATAAATAATTTTTAATTAATTTATTAATAATGACGCCACAAAGTGAATACCAATCTTTCGACGAAATTATAAACCAATTTAATTTATTCCATTTAATTTTTAACTACTATGTCTTTCATGTCCTTTCTTTATTATTGAAGTAATTATCATTTTTTAATTACTTTTAATTTAATTTTATTTTTTTCTCAGTTTCTTTTAACATATTTTAATATTATTATGTTACAATTTTTATTATATTTAGTTTCCCATTTATATTTATATACATCTAACGTAATATGCCAGATTGGGTTTGCACTATCCACCAAGTCGTGCTTGATTAAAAACTTCATAAATAAATAATATAAATACAAATAAAAATCATTTAAATTATAATGTCAATCGACAAATTGTTTGCTGTCTTCGATAAATGATTGATTTCAGTTTAATAAAATTTGATATTAAAAAAATTATAATGATAACAGAGAGAAATCGAAGATTCCCTTATTTTATTTATAATTTATGCAGACATATTGCGTCAAAATATAATATCTAATCTGTTTGTGACGGGCGTTGAAATCTACCATGCCTATCATAAAAACTATAAAATATTGTGTTTTCTTCTGCAAAAATGTATTTTCTGTAGATCAGTCGGTGTGTAAATGCATAAATAAATATTAATTGAATAAACTAAAGTTCTTAAAAACTTAAGACAAGATTTTTGTGCATAGCGCAAAGGGTAACAATTATTTATATAAACAATAATTATTAGCCTGAAACACTCATCCAAATTGAAAAAAACCTTTCCGAGCAAAGATAAATGTCGCCGACAGGACTCGAACCTGCACCCTTCTGATGTCCGGTCAGATGCTCTACCGTTGAGCTACGTCGGCTTATCGCAAACCCGCCAAGTTAAATAAATATTTCAAATACAAAGTTAAATCTTTTTGCTACTTGGCATTGGTTTAACTGATTTCTCGTTGTAATAAAGACGGCTAAGCTCTGGCCGTATAAGTTCCTCTGGGATTATAATTAGAATTTAATTCCCCATAAAGCGTCTTTGGGTGTCCGTGACGAAATTTATAATCGTGCCATTTCGAGTTTCGGGAGTCTAGGGCAGGGGGTGTGGCTGGAGGGGTTGGGGAAGGTTGGGGGCAGGGGCATTTCGGTGGGGTTCCCGGGTGGGATTGAGCGGGATATTTGGGTGGTAATCTTGGGCGGGATATTTTGATGGGGGGGCTTCACGTGGGCGGGGCTGGGGTGCCATTTTCTCGGTGAAATGCCGGAAAAAAAACTCGACAGAAGGAAGATCTCGGCTGTCAAGATTTTGATCTTTAGACTGTTTGCAGCAAGAAAAGATCAAAGTGCAAGCACAACAGCTAATGATGATCACTCCAATACCTACAATATGGGAATGGACGTTTTAGTCCAAACTATGTTTCACGATAACTCTGCAAAAAAATAGGGAGTATGTTATTTTTATTTTCGTAAGAAGCAATCACTTTGTGGTTTGACATTGTATTAAGTAAATGAAACACCTTGTTATAAACCACGAATATTTTATTTTTGCTGGTTTTTCACTTCAGGGTAAATATAATAACTCTGAGTTATTATATTTACCCTGATGAAGCTTGAGTTAAGCGAAACCGGTAGGTGAAAATAAAATATATTCGTGGTTTACAACAAGGTGTTTCATTTACTTAATGTTATTTTATGCCAATAGTGCTTTTTTAATAACATTATTTTTGTAAGTTGCTGAGACTTTCAATACCCGTGGTGCGGATATAGTACTTATTACCTAAACTGTGCAGTCGATTCATAACGGAATTTGATTCTCCATAGATCTCTTAATTGTTACAATGGCAAGGTACCTTCCGATGAACTATTCTATTTGATATATGAAAGTCATTCAACCAATGAAATTCAGAGGAGTCTAACAGGTTTTTTTTAATTGTTTTTATTTTTTATTGCATAATATTATTTTTCATGCAATAGGTATTTATACCCGCTAAGCCACTGTAAGTAGCTTGTCAGCAGGACTTAAGTTCAACAATTTTATATAACACAACGATAAATATTATAATAAATACAATATACAAAAATTTGAAAAAAAACTATACACAAGTTTTAAACAATTTTTTGAAGAAAAAAAAGTTGTAACATGAGTATATGTTTACGTCTTTCTTTTAAAAATAATTTTAATCCTTCATTTGGTTAAATTCCTCATGCATTTCAATTAATTAATTATAATACATATATGAAATACATATGTAGATTCAAAGATTTACCAAATTTTAATGAAAAATAAATCAATTTTTTGGAATAACGTAATGAAGCTAATAAATATAGAAAATATTAACAGCTCTTAAAATGAAACATGAAACCGAAAAGATAGAGAAAAGAAAAAGACATCGGTAGCAACTGAACCCAGCAACTGATGGTCAATCTGGGACCTTGCGCTCTGATCCACTGAGCTACAGCTACCCCAATCCGTCCCGTCATTTTAACGGTATCATACTTCGATTTCTTAAATGATCTTCTATTAATTCCCACATATTTTTAACAGTTCTTAGAAATCGAAGTATGATACCGTTAAAATGACGGGACGGATTAGGATAGCTGTAGCTCAGTAGAGTAGAGCGTAAGGTTCCAGATAGACCCTGAGGTTCTGGGTTCGAGTCACAGTTGCTATCGATATATTTTTCTTTTCTATATCTTTTCGGTTTGATGTTTCATTTTGAGAGCTACTAATATTATCTTAAATGATTACTTTTTTTTATTGCCGATAGAGATTGAAATCGGGTCAATGAGGCGAGATTCTTTCAAGAATCAATAGGTTCTTCCCCTTGAATCTCTCCTCACTGACGCAAAACATGTTAAAATGACTATACAAATACCTATCATTTCCAAAAGTGAGGTATAACTGACATTTTGTTAATACAATTAACAAGCGTTACTTTAGGTGGAATTTGAAATGAATTCATTTTGTGTTAATCAAATAAATAAATACCTAATAATACTTACAGGTGTTTACAAAAAACCATTAAATCCACTTTTTATGATGTTTTTCTTGAGTTATCATGAAAAAACGTCTAAAACATGAAGGTACACCCAAACTCGTAGCATATTTAAAAATAAATCATAAATGCATTTGATAAAACAACGGTTTTTCTTGTTGGTTCATTCATCGTCAATTACTTATCACCCTTTTTTAGTTGGGTCGAGAATCAATCGTTTGAAAAGGGACATCCAGGCGCTACTTCTGGAGTATGGGTCCGTTACAGACCAATAACTTTATAAAAATACAGGAAATGTTATATTCATAGTAAACGAAGAAAAAATATTGCACGTTCTTGTTTTAAGTTTTAAAGTTAACAAAGCTTATGAAAGGTACAGCAATTCTGAGAAGACATGTACGTACGAAATAGAAATAAAAACCGCACCCGCTTCTTCATCGCGTCTCCTGGCCAACTGTAAAGGGGATTGTCGGGTAAAACCAAACGCAGTGGCAAATAATTTTTTTTTTATTATAATGAGTTGTCAATAATGAATTAAACCGATGTTTATTTTGATTCAATTTTTAAAAAAGTAATTTTTTTAAAATTAATATACGCAAATTATTTATATTTAAAAATCAAAAGTGAAATCAAAAATCTCGATTATGACAAAGTAGCAATGTAAATATCATTGATTATGACAAACAAGCAATGTAAATCTCGTCGATTATGGCAAACAAGCAATGTAAATCTCGTTGATCATGACAAACAAGCAATGTAAATCTCGTTGATTATGACAAACAAGCAATCTAAATCTCGTTGATTATGACAAACAAGGAATGTAAATCTCGTTGATTATGACAAAAAAGCAATGTAAATCTCGTTGATGATGACAAACAAGCAATGTAAATCTCGTTGATAATGACAAACAAGGAATGTAAATCTTGTTGATTATGACAAACAAGCAATGTAAATCTCGTTGATTATGACAAACAAGCAATGTAAATCTCGTTGATTATGACAAACAAGCAATGTAAATCTCGTTGATGATGACAAACAAGCAATGTAAATCTCGTTGATTATGCCAAACAAGCAATGTAAATCTCGTTGATAATGACAAACAAGGAATGTAAATCTTGTTGATTATGACAAACAAGCAATGTAAATCTCGTTGATTATGACAAAGAGCAATGTAAATCTCTTCCGATTCGTGGATATTTTGTTCGGAGTATGCCTAAGAGATGCTAATATCGAATATTGATATCGATTATAATATAGGTATACAACACACAATATACATTAATTACACAAAACAAAGAAATGGGCTGAATTGAAAACCTCCTATTTCTTTTGAAGAAGTCATCTAATAAAACAGATCTACTTGCATCTAGTGCAACTAAATATGTACGTTTAAAAACAAATTATTTCTTTAATTAGTCAAAATTCTTTAGATATCCATTAAAGCCCCTTCTTCTTCTACTTCTTTACGAAAAAACAGAAACGAAATGAAACGAAACAAAAATGGTGAGCAGCTTAGTAGAATATGACATACTGTCACTACGCTGTCTTTCACACGCTTAAATGGTTCTGCGTTCGCCATCTCCCTTTATTTTATGTTGACATCTACTTTTTTCGAGGAGGTAAAAGCCTTCTGAATAATTATATTTATTCAAATAATAAGTGATTTACGAATGGAAAGAAACTCCATAAGATCTGTTTTTGCTCGCGAACGATTTTTGCACCGCTCAAAGCACAGAAAGGCATTTTTTCACGGAAAAGAGCTTAGAACGACGTGTTTGTGGCAGCTAGTAACAGATTGTTCGACGAACTAGTATGAGTCTCAAGTGTGTTCACTGGAGTGAAACTGCGTGCGTTGTCTCAGTAACGTATCTTCACTTTTCAATTCATCCTAGTTAGAGATCAGGTTGTCATAACATTTTCCCAAATAATTTCAATAATAAAAACATGTGTCGTCCAGCATGCCAAAATAAATTCCACGCATACAAATTGTTCTACATAGATCATAGCCTCTTCTAAATGAAATAATTTAAAATAACAATGCATGTATGACATGAAGTGAAAAATGATGAGATATTCAGCAAACAGTTTGCCCTATTATTCCCTCCGTAAAGATGCGAGATAAGTGGCATTTAATGCCACATAAATCTGGACCAGGGATGCTGGATAATTTATAAAGCCAACTCTGAGCCGCCTTATATCTTACATGATACAAAACAGACAACGAATTTAGGGCAGGCGTGGCTTGGGGTGACCTCTGAGGTCAACACTGGCTACTGGACAAGCATAGACCTATATCCATTGAAAATATTTTTCTTAATAACAGTAAATTCAGTCTTATCCATACATTTGTGCATAACAGCACAACTGCATGGGGCTATTTCTCTCTGTCAATGGTGATAAAAACACTAATATCGCAATCGCTGATCCCATGAGAGAATTCTTGCAATTTGCTCTGAAGCTTGTGTTCATTAAAATGAAGTGGGTAAACTTAAAGTAATTAGTGCGATACTTCCAAGAGACTTCAATTCAGAGGATTAATTTCATTTTCCACTGAACTACGTATGAACTACACGATTTCGAAATATAAACTAATGTTACACTTGTGATCGGTACGAGTATAAGTGGAATTTCTCTTGGACGCAAAGAAAAATATCAATATTTGGTAAATATGTACAACAAAAATCCAAAATGTTTGCATGAGGTATTCAGGGACGCGAATATTCCATCACAGTTATTACACAGAAAATTGACCTATTAACAACTCGCAACATTAACAAATTTGTTAACATGTAAGAACGGCGACGGTTTTTTTTTAACAATAAATAAACTTCGTTAAATCTATGTGAGGCAGCCAGTATTTATGAAATGATTTTCCATTGTATTTCGCCTACTATTATATATTTTTTCTACCTGTCTCAGAATAGACATCGTCTAGTGAGATATGTAAAGTACAAGAATTTGTATCAAGTTATTTATAACTGAAGCCAACATATAATTTACTCTTAATCATAATAATGACTAATAATGAAGATTTTGATTTTGATATGATTATGGTTACAAAATAGATATTCATTTTGCACAGTAAAAACACGTGGAATTTTTATGATGAACACTTTTCTAGGAACAAAATACAGGTTATTTAAATATTTATATGCAAAGCATTAATTTAGTATTGGGAAGTCGTTAGGGAATGTCTTGTCTATACAAATAATTACAAATCACTATGTTTTTCTTATGTTTTCGGTGACTTATTTAAATACAAACACCACATGAAGGGCGTTCGTATAATCTTCCCTTCACGGTAATATTAATGAAGTCATCGTCTACAAGGATATTGGCTGTGTTATTTATGTCAAGAAGAGCATCGAAATAGTCACATTTAAATAATGTAATGTACATTTCTATCTCCTTGTTAAAATTTATATTACAAAAACTTTTGTTTAATATTATTTCTCATCTCTCAAAGGGATAGAATTGGCAAAGCTTTGGTTGGAGAGAGGTTACGGAAGAAAAATCTTTTATAGAATTCCATCATGTTTCTGGAGCATTTTCAGCCAAGATAGCATCGTGGATGTTTGAGAAAAAACACACAGCAAACCAAAGCATTGTGAAGATACCATAGCTTCGGCAAAGGCAAAATTACTTTTCTATTGACTATGGTCATAGACTGGCAAGCCGGCGACAGTGGTTCTGAAATATTATGACATGCTTGCGGGAATATTTCACAGACAATACTGTTTGTTCTCAAAACTTTAAAAAAATATTGCTGTACCTACATAATGCTTGTCTGATCGTTAATTTTAAAAAGTGCAACTAATGTTTTAAGATAGTATCATTATTCGTTTCGTTTGCGAAGCATGAATCTCAGATAGCAATCAATGGTTTGATATCTGAAGCAGCAGAACTCTAACGGTGAGCTCTCGATTACTGCAATTAGCACAAACTGGAATATTGTTTGGAAATTCAGGGTAAATATAATATATCTCATCTCTCGACATCATTTTCACCTTTAGTAAAAGAGCTTTGTAAAAATCATTTATCTGTCAGAAAATATAACCAGATATCTAATAAAATTTTCCTGGGGAAGCCGGGTAGTGAAGCTAGTTTTTACGTTTTTTTCTTGGAGAGAAAAGGGTTAAAAGTTGAAAGCCGCTGATTCGAGGAATATCTATGTGCTTTGAGAGGAGTAATGGACCATCGCTAGAGTTGCGAAGCGGAAAGAAAGTGACGTCATAATAAAGCCCTAGCGAAATGCATTTTGTTATTATTATTACAAAACAAGTTATTTTTAAATGATAACGTATAGCGACTTTCACAAACTTGTCACAGTTTTGTTTTTCAAAATGTTTTTGAAAAACAAAACTGTCTTATTGAAGTCAGATTTTCATAAAGGAATAAAAATGTATATAATTCAATTAAATAATACTTTTAACCGCTTATTGAATGTGATTTAAAAGCTTCAAATTAATTTAACGCGTCGGAAGTAAGTGGTTTTGACTTACGTAGTTCTGTGTTAATCTTGGTTTTCATCATTCTGAAAAAAATGCAAATTAGGTTTTTTTAACTTCCTCGAAGTTCTCAATTAGGCACGTTAATTGGATATTTTGTATTTAAATAACGTTTTTAAAATAATCCTCAATGAAAGCTGCAGAATATATATTAATTTATAATTTTTTTCTTTGTGATAATATAATTACGTGATGTCTTCATTAGATGAGAGTAAAAAATAAAAGCTTTTTTGATGGGAGATAAACGTTACAAGGTAAACAGATCTTTCCTCTTCTGGGTACCCTATTTTTCTAAGAATATTAGCCACAATCTTTTCAAGCTTCTTCCGGTCTTTTGCTAACCGGAAAATCTCCTTGGTATTAAACACTCGCTTTTTTATTTTATTACCATTTTTTGTATTTTTTTCTGCCTTCTATGTCTTTTCAGCAATCCATTATTTCTGATAGTTTGAAGTAAACCGTTATTTTCTTTATACTTTTCAGGCATTCTAACCCTTCTCGTTAAAATCCCATGCCATATGCTCGTGCTAGTGCTGGTTACGGTAGCTCTATCGAGCTACAATAAAGTCATATATCAAATTTTTTGACCTTCATCAAGATTTCTCTCAAGTAATTAGTTCGACTGAAATATCTGTTCATAGATGAGACCGACATCACTTGAACGAGTCATTGCTCCAAGCTGTTTTAGTGTGGAATGGCTTGTCTAATACTATCATAAGTTAAATCTTTTTTATGAGAGTATCGTACAGTCCTAACTGAACGGAGCAAGTGGAACTATTGAATTCTCGATTGGAGTGTGTTGTGGACCTTTATTCAGATCTGGTCATTGAAAAGAGATAAAACCATTTCAAGCAAAGAACGGAGGAAGAAAGACTGATTCTATGAAATAATGGGTCGGATTATATCAAACTGTCCAGCGTTTTATTTGATTTATAAATTTATTATGGTCGTCGTTATATTAAAAGGATACTGGGATTTTATTAAAGAGTTTAGTAGCATAGTACAATCATTTTTTGTTATGTTGTGTTTGTGGTTCCTTTTTTGTTTGTCTTTTTGACTCTGAGATCTAGTGTTTCTAATATGTGTGATTGTTTTTTTTTTTTTTTTGTATTTATGAATATAAAGTAGTATTGTTTTATTGACGTACTGTTAAGTTCGTTGATGACTTCGTCAATTCTAGTTCTTACACGGACTTTAAGTATAATTTTTATGGTGGCTTTTTGTGTTCTAATGAGTAAATTAAGAATATTATTATTAGCACTGCCCCATCCGATAATACCTCAACAAAAATATATGTTAATTAGATCGTTAAACACGATGCTTTTAGATAGATGAAGAAATTTCGACTGAGAGGATTATCAAACCGATAGTACCAACTTACCAACATATGTTTGACGAGTTATTTCCAATTACTAGGTTCACTAATTGATTTTCCGTGAATTGGATGTTGCTTATCATTATCCAATAAGTATACATTCACTTTGGCAGGCAGGTATGGGTACTTCCACCCCGGGAACTATTCATTGGATAACCAACACCTCTGCTATAGGTCACTTTTAGTGATTCGCTACGAGAGATGACTTTGCAGGGGTGCAGGTAAATTGCAATAAGGCTATGAAACGGACGCTCTTTCTTGCCTTCTGCGCAACATCTTATACGTGCAAACTTTTGGAGAAACTACAAAAAGAGCAGTATAGAAAGACTTCGTGTCCAATACAGTAACGTCTTCCGCATAATGTTTGACTTTCCCAGATACTGCAGCGCTTCCAGTTTATTCGTGGAGGGACGAGTTTTTGCTTTTTCAACCCTTATGAGTTCCAGGTTGGCAGGAATGAGGGAAAAGATAAACAGATCCGTGAAATATCCTCATTATAGTAGCTCGCCTCAATCCAGCTTCCAACATCAACGCATACTCGAGATTTAAATGCCACAGCTCCCTAAAGGTTTTTTTTTTCATATACTTATTTCTTTTAATGTTTTTCGTGTCATATATCATTCTCCTACAATTTTTATTTTATTTCTATGAACCAAGTATGTATACTTTGCATGGAACGTGTGGGACTACACTAACCTCTTCGCATACCAGAAAAAAATACTTATGATTATTAATATGATTTATTGGGATTTGTACTTAACGAGGATTGGAGCTTCCACATTTGATTTCAATATATTTTTTAGATTTTTGACTAAGTAAAATACACAAAATACTTCTGAAAAGAAAGCAATTGTGATATGACAAACCAATCGTAGTATTTGCGAAAGTAATTCGAAATTGAAGTATAGTCTGTATCATCGAAAGCACGCGAGAGGAGCCTGAAGCACTATAATGATAGTTCCGACTCGGCAAATTCCAAACACTGTCGGCTGGTAAACTACTGTTGGCGTGAATCTCGTACCATGCCAGCTATAATTACTCGGGAATACCATGACAAGTTACTTAGCCAAGAGGCTGGTGGGATTTAAACGGTTGATGAAAGTTTGGCTTTAATCAACAGTGACCATCAACGAACTTGACAAGTTTGCGAGACATGAACCGCGCTTTATACAGAAGCAGTAGGCTTCAATGTACTGATACCGGTTCACATAGAAATAGAGATATGATGATGAGATTCTTAACATAATAACTTATGCATGGAATTAATGGACTGCGTTCAAACATCTCACAATATTCAGCTGTCAATATATATTGGTGAACAGAGAAAACGCTAACCTAGAACAAAGAAAAAGTTATTGCTTTATTTCATAAAATATAATTTTCTCTGATTTCAGTTAAGAAAATATTTTATATCTTACTAAGCTGACCCGGCCTTGCTCGGGATTATATATATGTTTTGGAATAAAGTTACGAAGTTGCGAATTCTTGCTTATAATAATAATAATAATAATAATCGGATGATTTTTATAGCGCCATTTTTGTGAAAAATCACCTCAAGGGCGCTGTACAAATCTTACTTCCTATTCTGACGTTATTCCTATATTACATCTATTACTTTTTTTTGGACAGGCTATCATTACAAATTATTTATAGACCATATATAGGGATGCAGTTAAATTATCAAAACTAAATACGGCTTGATCCAAGTTTTCATACATGTTAAATTGAGAAAAAAAAAGGTAACTGTATTTATTCCTTACGATATATTGCAAAACGCTAATACAAATGATAGGAGTTATGTGAAGTTGGGCGGCGGGTGAGGACGGGGGCCGGGGAAACTGATCCATATCCGTATTCGATCTTCTTTGTCTTTGTTGGTGACGCCCCTGGGTGGCCTGACGGGACGCTTGGTGTTGGTCTGCCCGTACGCCAGGTAGTGCTTGTCGGCCGGCTTCAGGATCTGGAAAGAGCACACCAGCGTGTCATCCATTTCTCGCCCCAGCCGGCGGTGTCCTTGTCGGGGTCGGACCACAACAGGTCGCAGAACAGCCTGGTCGGGCACGTCCGTGGGCCGCATGATGCACCGGATCTGCTCTGTAGACTGGAGGTCAGAACTCAGGTCGCCGTGACAGCAGAAGATCTTCACGTCAAATGTCTTTTCCTATTGCGCCTTTCTCGGCAGCCACGAAATCTAATTTTAAAGGTTGCGGTTGTGGTGCAACGTTGAAGGTTATACAACGATATCTTTGCAGCTATTAAATGGTCCAAAATAACACATTCACCATTAAGTTTGCGTTGTGTAGCCCGGTCGTTTACGATATTGTTTACAATCACCATAGTTCAAAGAATAACATTGTAAATCATCCATTCACTTTGGACAATTCACTAGGCTTTTAACAGGCAAAGGTCTTTTAACAAGCACATGTGGCGAACGCCTTCAACCGATGACCGATGCTTTTGGGTTAATTTAGAACAACGTGACAGATTTGAACTTAAAATGTTTGTGTTTTTATTTGATTTTTTATTATAAACTTGATTTAAGCCCGAAACGGCCACACTAAAATTATATGATTATTATTAATGTAACCTTTAAATTATTGCGGTCATTTTACGCTATTTTAACACCGGAAAAATTAAGAACTTCCCAATATTTCCCAGATAAACTGGAGCGCTTATAAAAAGCTGCCGGCTGCTACGAGAGCGCCAAATATCTTTTGGGTACCATAATTGATTTGACATCGAAAGCGATGCCTTGTGGCGACTATTACCATCTCGAAACAAAGAAACAAAGAAACAAAGAAACAAAGAAACAAAGAAACAAAGAAAGAAAGAAACAAAGAAACAAAGAAACAAAGAAACAAAGAAACAAAGAAACAAAGAAACAAAGAAACAAAGAAACAAAGAAACAAAGAAACAAAGAAACAAAAAAACAAAGAAACAAAGAAACAAAGAAACAAAGAAACAAAGAAACAAAGAAACAAAGAAACAAAGAAACAAAGAAACAAAGAAACAAAGAAACAAAGAAACAAAGAAACAAAGAAACAAAGAAACAAAGAAACAAAGAAACAAAGAAACAAAGAAACAAAGAAACAAAGAAACAAAGAAACAAAGAAACAAAGAAACAAAGAAACAAAGAAACAAAGAAACAAAGAAACAAAGAAACAAAGAAACAAAGAAACGTTTATTTGAAAATTCTATTTCATTCCAAACATTTTTTTAAAATATATTTAAATAATAAAGTTCTTAAGTAGGTACCTACTTGTGTTCATAAATGTAATAATTTGTAAGACTCGAGTAATGAACAAGCTTTTTGTAGTTGTTATTTTAGTACTACTGTACATAAAATATGTCAGGTTTTTAATATGTATATTTAATCCTGCACTATTGTTACTCTGGATGAAGTCAGCTAGCAATTAATTTGATTATACAATAGGCTTGGTTCACCACGAAAAAAAAACTCTTGTTCGCCGCAGGAAGGGTTAAATAAAAAAATAAACAGAAACGGAATGGCGGCATTCGAGCGATGCACGATTTTAAATTAAGAATGCTTAAATTGAGGCGAATCGGATTAAAAACGGAAAAACACGGAAAATGGCGTGATCCGGTATGTGCCGGAAAATGCACGCTAGCGGAAGAGGTAGGATATCGCGGAGAACGCCAGGCGGTATATATATATATATATATATACATTTTTTTAATGTAAAGTATTCCAGGCTTCCCGGGTATAATCCTCTGCTAAGTCCTCCATCATTGTACATGCAACATTTTTGCTGATAATGGTGGTAGTCAATTTTTTTTATGTGGGTACTGCACAAGTGCCCCAAGTGCTCGCTTTTAACCAGGGTCAATGAAACTATAGCATCTCCAATAGGGGTATGTTGTGGGCTATTCAGATCTGGTCATCAAACATGGCTAAAGCCGTTTCAAACAACGAATCAAAGAATTTAAAAAATTTCAAGGATTGCTAAGTTTTTCGGCACCCTAGAACGGTTTTTTTTTAATTCTAAATACAGCACAAGTTTTCCAACAGCTCCCGACCGTCAGGTTATAATTGGAGTATGTTATTTATATCTGATACCTCAATATCATGCGATAATAGGCTTCAGAGGGTACTAATTTACCCATTATCGCATAATAGTGCCGAGTCAGAAATAACCATTTTGTTTGAATGACACGATTTATTATTTTTGTGATCAATTCGTAAAAACTAAATCAAAATTTATAATATTTTTGTTAAGTTTTACGAGTTTATTAGTTTTTTATTATTGTGACAGCTATGTCAGTATTTAATAATAACGATCAATAACAATACAATTTATTAATGGCTTTTATTACTGAAACAGAAACAAAAAAATTAAAATAAACAATAATAAAAAATCTAAAATACTAGAACGTAATATGTTATATAACATTATTCAATTTAGAGAACGATGTGAAGCTGAAGTGAATGGGTTGACAAATGATCTTTCTGGATATTCAATGCAATGACGGGAATAGTTTCGATTCAGAATGGTAATCTTCCATTAGGGCCATACTGAGAGTAACTGCCATTCTGGCGGTCTCCTACCAAACTCCTGCTGTCCTACTTCATTTCATTAAAGCTGTTTAATATTGAGACAGCTTGATAGGATTTCTGTTTCCCATCTCCTTCCTTCCATAATATTGACATCTCCCTCTAATGAATTCCATCCTCGAAAATCTACCTACTGAAGAAGGATGCACCAAGAAAAGAAGAAGAGGACAATCCAGAAGCCTGAAATCGATAATTCATAGTTACCATCATCAATCATTAAATATATAATATTATAAGTGTCTTATTTGAAACCCGAAACAATCTTACAAGTGAAGCAAGTGAACAGAGTACCACAAGGCGCTGTCGAGTTTTGCCCATACTGATTTGGATTACAGGGTGGGATCTTGATCCTCGTGTTCTATCCTAAAGACACTAAGATATACGATCGAATAACTTATATATATTCGTAAGTTATAGTACACCTGTCTTTGAGCGTTCACAAAACCTAACGCGATATCCCCGTCCTAACTGTTAAGTTACCTTACTAGGTAGACCTTACTAGGCGTACACTAGGTTAAGTTTATTCTGGTCATATTTTAAAAACTATGTTTGCATTTTTTTAAAAATCACGGCACCCCACTGCAGTATTTTAGGCTGTTTCCATATTGTTTCTCTAATCCATGTTTCTATTCCAGTAAATTCCTAGTAATGCTGTATGAAATGCATCCGATCGTGTATTATAGCGTAAGGGAAAACAATTCCAAAAGCCAGCGGCGGAAAATTGCATGGTCACCCTTTTCAACCGATTTGGCGGCTTGGTTTCAATATTGTGGCTTTTAATACGATACAAACTTTTGTTCTATTATTGTTGAAGAATGTTGTTTTTACATACAATAGCACCAGTGGCGTACAGGCGATAAATGCTGAAAAGCTGTGCCTATCTTAATAAAAACGTTCAGTAAAAAAAATTAAAAGATATTAAAAAATATATAAGAAATATCTCATAAAAATATATTTTTTATATTAATTTGGCAAAGAACTTGTACCCTCATTTATTCATTTGACTATAAAAATAATTCTTAGATGATAGTAATTGGCCATTTTCAAATATTTTTTGATCACATGACAATTTATTGCCACAGAATTTAAAATTATATCGCATCAGTTTGTCAAATACTGATATGATATTATTTAAGAAGTCGAGTCAGATTTTTGCGATGAAAAATGGATCCGGAAGTGAATAAGTCTTTATCAACATATATTATTGTTATGTTTGAGTTAAACTAAATAGTTAAAGCATCGGATAATACTAGAACTAGTAGTGCCACTTATATGGAGAAAAATTAGGACTGCTAACATTACAAAAGGACTATCCAAGTGCTCTGTTAGGAGGTTATTCACAATCCACCCCATTCTCTAGAATTCGTTTCTTCCCTGTCCAACAACTTATAAAAGAATTTCCATTTATAACAACGAGGGACCCGATTTTGCGTTCTTTTTAAGGATAAGGCATTGTTCTTATCCTTAGGCTTAGGAATTTTTTACTTAACTGAGGTTCTGGTTTTCTCGAATGACAACTGTCATCCAGCGAATGACATTCTTTAAAAATATCGATTGCAGATTACAAAAGAAAAACTCAAAATTATCGCCAGTATTGACTTATTAGTGAGTTATTTGTAGCATAATAATGCTATCTCTCTACACAACACCCCCGAAGATGATATAGGCCTTCAGGAAAATTATTTCCCTCAGGGTCTCCCGTGTGGAGTTGCTGTAAAAAAATAAATTAAATGAACCGAATTAATGAAAATGCGATGTTTGTATGTAGTTCCTATGCCAAAAGCCCAATTATCAGAAGAGAGAGAAAAGTAAGTCATAATAAATTGCACGTTTTAACTATGTGTGATGCATCTATAATTTTCAATGTTTTTATAATGTTGATATTTTTATTATATTGATATTTTTTACAATGTTGGTATTTTTATAATATTGGTATTTTTATAATATTGATATTTTTATAATATTGGTAATTTTATAATGTTTATGTTTAAAATGTTGATATTTTTTTTTAAATATTGATGTTTTTATGATATTGACATTTTTATAATATTATTTAAATCGGTGTTATAAAATTGGACTCTTGTATCTAAATAACAAAACTGTAATGCTTTTTCCATTATTTTTTCTTTTTATTTTTTTTTTCAACTTATGTAGTACATTGATCACAATATGCATGCGCCTAAATATAATAATTTTTCCCTTCATTTGTATGATTGTAATTTATTGTTGTATTATATTATATTGTTGAAATAAACTCCTGCTGATAAGCTACTTGCAGTGGCTTAGCGGGTATAAGTTCCCACTGTATATAATTAATATTATACAATAAAAAAACAAAATTAAAAAAAAATAATGCTGTAATAATTAAACCACAAACTCCCTTTAACATGTATTGTCATTGATAAGGAATCGGAACCGCAAATAAGCAAAATATCTTTAACACTAATAATAAAGACAATTTTTTATTTTTAAAATGAACCAAAATCGGGCCCCAGATTCGGACATCGTTTTATTATGCCTCCATCAGGAAAGAATTGCAATTATTTTGTATTCTCTCTTATGAAATAAATACATTATTGTTTAAAGACAAACTGAATGTTTTAATAATATTAACCGAAAATTCAAAGTGCAATATTCAATCAATTCTTTCTTACAGTGTTGATCGGGACGTGTAGAACCCGCACAAGAAAAACAGTGTAAATATTTAGACACTGGCACACAGGGACGCACGACGATTGTGATTTGCGAATCCCCTTGAGAAAGGCGATCGGTAGTTTTAAAATGGAGACGTTGTCGCTCCGAGCGTACTTATGACACCAACCAGCATGATCGGTCACTGAGGTCGTGGGTGGTTACGTCAGCGGTTGCTCGGTGTAGAAGTCTATTCTTGTCTAGTAGCGGCAGGTCGAGGTATCCAAGGGAGGACATGTTGTCCATTCTGCGGTTGATGTGAAAAGAGGGCATATACCACCTGGCGTAATTAAAATCGCGCGGGGTGCGGCCGAACATTATGTGCTGGTATTGCACGTGTTGTGAAATCAAAAAGGTTGAATTTGTGGTACAATACCAGCTCTCGGCTGGGTATTGCATTTGTTGTGCGATAATTTATATTTGGTTATAAATAAATAAGTTTATCGGCTTTAATTAATCTACTCTATAGACACGTTCGATACAGTGATAATGTCGATCAATATATTAAGTTTGAGATGGTCCCCCCCCCCACTGACCTTTAAAGATGTGATGGCCCGTCCCTCCTTCGTTTATGATTTAATTTAGCAATAGACTTCCGTTCGCGCCACCGATTTAAGATGACTCCTCTACTGCTGCCTTAAATTTTCCTAACTAATGTGATCGGAAAACTCTTTGTAGTTTTCCTTTCAATTTGAGGTTTTTCTCCTCCTTGGCCAGCGTGTAACGTCCAGCCCTATGCTAACATTCGAGTGTTTCCGATTTTCATAATTTTCACGGAAATTTTCGCACTCCAATGTGGTCAATTGGTCAAGCTTCTCCGTCAATTCCCGTTGTGTAATTTTTTGTTTCGAATTATTGGAAAAACAAGGCTTTATTTGTGGTAACCCCTATTCTTTGTAGCGTAGGCAGACTCTCGCATACCATTGACAGAATTCATATTCCTAACATTCCTATCTTAGATTTTAATGTTCTGAACTCTCTATTATTTTTCCACTATGCAATCTACGTTAATTTCCTATAGGATGACTAGAATTTTCCTGACTTTACCCCTAAATTTTCTAATTTTTCTTTTATCGAGAGTTTTAATGGGAAAACTTAGCTTCTGGGCTATACTAATTGCACTATTCCTGATCTATATAATACGACGTAGTTTCAATTTTAAATTTGGTATACATGAATGTGATGATCACAGTATTATCGCCTTTCCTCATCGTGCTAAGTGTTATTCTACATGGATTAGTTTCAATAAATTTCATGGTTAAAAGGTACAGTTTTACTTGTTTTGGCGCCATCTCCATCCTCTCCTAAATTTGGGAAAATTACATGATTAGGTTTTAGTTTTCACAGCTTTTGTTATGACGAGTGATCGAATACGGCTTGTTTCGCTGCAATTAATTCGGCTCCAGACCTACCCCTAAAGTACTCAGATGACCACGTTTCCGGTCAGTAACTCTCTCCACACAGACGTACAGCCTGACCAAACGGTATACGTAACCTCTTCTTTTAGTTCGTGCGCTATTGGTCATCCCCTGTACCGCGACGGAAAGAGCACCTTCCTTATCCATGGGTCCGAGACCCTCCGAATTCCCGTCCTCCCGACAGTTACATTTAAAGGAGATCAAACCGGTTCCGTCCCCTCGTCAAACAGCATTAGATACTTGCGATTTTTTTGCAAAGTCCGGGTTGAAAGGCCGTCCCCCGCATCAAGAGTTCAGAGATAACCACGCTTAAATCAGCAATTATTTCTGCCCAATCGATAGGTACAAATTATAAATATATGTAAACAATACGAGTTTTTATAATCCACAATACTCCAGTTTTCCCAGAAAATTGTGGATCTGACATCTCCAACACAGGTCGTGAATCTGTGCCAGATATTCAGATATATTACATATCAAAATACATGAAAGTGATAATACAATATATATAATAGATTACTTTTGGTTTGGTTGACAGGTTGGTTTAATGAGACCCTGCTATCTCATGTAGTTTGAATTTAACTGTAGATTGATTTTTTTTGTTTGGAGAAAAGGTAGGACTCCAAAAGCCCAAAATTTGCAAGGCCTGAACCTTGAAAACCTAAGTCGAAGATAAAATTAATTTCATAACATAACTTGGGAACGTATTGTCGACGAATGATTATGCTTATTTTGATATTTTTAATAATGTGGGTTCTGTTTGTTCTGTCGAACTCGTCAATATGTTCGAACGGATGTGGGGCGCCTTTGAATTGAATCTTTCCATGAAAATGGCGCTATAAAATTATGTATGTACGTAAACTACAAATACGTGATTTCTAAAAGATGATAATTCATCGCAAAAGATGATAGTTATTTTCAATTAAATGTCGACGTTTGTTAAGGTACTTATTCTTCGTAAGATGTACTGAAATTCGAATATATATACATACTTATACGTATCTACATACTTCGATAAAAGAAGGGTGTGGTTTGGAATGTTGACCTAGTTTTAATAACAGTCGAGGATGTGTGTCATTGAGATATGCGACAGTTATTAAGTGTCAGAGACCCCCGTCAGGAAGCATAACAATTAGGATTCATTGGTTTGTTTTAGAATGATAACGATCTTTGAATTAATAAAAATCGTTTGGGTTGTTGGTAATTTTAGTAACGTTAGTTTTGAATTTATATGTTAGGAAAATATATATATTAATAAAATAAATTGTTTTTATAGGAGATATACATAAATATAATAATTGGTTTTATATATATACATATTAAACATTGTATATACCTAAACATAAAATAAATAACGGCCATATAGATTTGATAGATACATTATACGCTTTATACATACATATATACCCATACACACACATACATACTCTTAGTAAAGGCCAAGTCTTTAGCCGAAGTTATTTCACTATACACCTAGGAGAATACACACGTACATCGGGAAGCGGTCAGCGAATAAACTGTCTCTCATGTCCCTTCGTCTCGCAGAAAAACAGGTAGGGAAGCCCATGGACAATTATCGTTCCCTCCTATCATACCCTACTGTGAAAATGTCCCATCGTCATCGAACATCGTCAAAGATAGGCATCGATCCATGACACCTCGGAATGCGAGTCCCCTCAAACACCCTAAATGTCGACGCTTCTGGGAAAATAACTCACCAACGTCAGGATGGTAGGAAACCAGGTCCACCCTCTGGAAGCGACGGATATCCTCAACATTCAACAAGTCTGGTTCCTTGTCCACGAGGGATAATTAGGTGAAGCCAGACTGGTATTTCGTTCCCTTCTCCGTCCTCCACGTGATAGAGAGCTTCAGACGATTTCACTCGTTTAACCCCTTAGCCAACGCACACGGGATCCAAAGTGAAAGTCAATAAGATGTTCTGAAGTTGTTGTTTATGAGTCAACTCAATAAAAGACAATTATACAGGTAGGTATCTACCGGAAATTTTTATAAATACTTAAATGTATTTATGAAAAAAAATAGGTATTTTTGAATATTTAAAAGTCAAGTGCTGGTAATGAGTGAGACAATTGAATTATCTATAGTACTAGTTTAATTATAATTCAATGCGAAAGGAAAGGTTTATCGTAAAATATCTTATGAAGGAAGATGTACCCGCTGGGTATCATAAAATGTATTTGAACTCAAATATTTGATTAGAACGGCTTTGATCAAGTATACAAAACATTCACTCATGATAGATAACGGTCGTATAGTATTGACCTATATATCAAACAGTAAATATAAATATATATATATACATATTTACATATACACACATACAATACATGTACTTATAAGTCATTAGAAATATAATTCATATCTCCATCCTCGCCTTCCCCGGGTAATCTGAAAACTTGTATATTAAATTGACTCACCTGAATTCCGACAAATTCATAATTTTTCCAGACGGGTTATGCACGCCAATATGAAGATTCAGAAAATATTGAACTTCCCTGCCTGGAATGTTTAATCTAAGTTAGAAATATTTACTTAATAACAATCTAGCGTTACCTAATTTCAATTCGTGATCTACTGATTTGTACAATTTTTCAAACTTAATGATCTCTAAATCCAAATATTATTAGATAATATTTATTTTTTGTTGTTTTTTTTTAAATCCGTAAACCGAACGCTTGGTAATATTTTAGAACTTTATCATTTTTCTTTGACGAAATTAATCCCACGCTAGGTATTAAAAATGAATTATATGAAACTAAGACTCAGCTGTTTTTAAACTTTCACTAAATTATTTTAAACGCAATTATATTTAATTTTTCTTAAACTCGTAATGAATTTAGTTCAACACAAAATATGAATTAAAGCACATTTCATTTAAACAATTTTAATTAATTCACAGAAGCTAATTTTAAAAATCTTTAAACAAATAACTTTATTAATTTTAGAAATTTTCAACATTTATTAAATTATTATTTTTATCACATTGCGCTAACAATTTTGAGAAAATTAGATCAAATATATTGTTATCAACTTTAATTACAACTTTTAGAATCTTCAACGTAATTAAAGTATTATTAATTTTTAGGAAATTTCACTATTTATGAAACTATTATTGTATTAGATCAACAAGAGAATTTATTTTAATACAATATTAATTCGAACACTCAAAACACTTTATTTATTATAAGACGAAATTTTTGAAGTCCAGGAAAAACACTTTTTAATCACTCCGCACGCAATTAACGGCGTATCAACTCGAGACGAACTGTCTTTAAGAAAATTTTAATATTAATTTAAACACAAATATTTTATTTATTTTAAGATGAAATTTTTGAAGTCCAGAAAAACACTTTTTAATCACTCCGCACGCAATTAACGACGTATCAACTCGAGACGAACTGTCTTTAAGAAAATTTTAATATTAATTTAAACACAAATATTTTATTTATTTTAAGATGAAATTTTTGAAGTCCAGAAAACACTTTTTAATCACTCCGCACGCAATTAACGACGTATCAACTCGAGACGAACTGTCTTTAAGAAAATTTTAATAAATAAATTATTATTAATTTGAACACAAAATCACTTTATTTATTTTAAGATGAAATTTTTGAAGTCCAGAAAAAACCCACTCTTAATTACTTAAATACCGATACGCCCGTAATGAACTATTTCTTCCGACTTCAATCAACTTCAATTCAAACACTTTATTTATAAACACTTTCGATTATTATAATTTCACTTAAAACCACCAATTTTAATTAATTCACAGAAGTAATTTTTAGTATCAACTTAGGTATAATGAATTTAAAAACTTCAATATTTTTCAAACTATTATTGAATTAAATCAAACTATTGTTGAATCAATTCAACAACTATTTAAAGAATTTATTTAAAACTTTATTTTATTGTAAGAAACAAATCAAATGAAACTTCCTAAGTCCAAAAACAAAACAATTACTTAAAATCGGTCAGCACGTGATTAAATATTTCCTCGCCCGACGTATTCCGCGACTAACTCCCATATTCTCCCGTTACATTTCCTTATATATCCAGCTTAAAATCAAAAGGTTTTAACTCCATTCCATACCTACATTACATTATGTTCTTTACCAACTCGTAAACCTATATGTAAGTAACACTAATTTCGAATGTAATTCTTCAATGTAAATATTTAGATAAAACCTGGTCCGCCTTCGCATCTGTCACTTTTCCTCACCCCGGCCAGGATCGAATTTAGTTAATTCCTTTAGAACGCCCTGCTGTTCCTTATTCTAGAATTGGAAATTTCGATTCATGTTTTTTTTTTCTGAAAATATTATCTATCGCTTATTCTTTGGTCGCCTATGAACTCGGGTATCTCGTAATCATAGCCACTATGTCCTTATTGAATTTTATTTAAAGAAGCACCTTCTTCACATCGTTCAATTTTAGAAATTCCCTTAGTCCCTGGTTGTCTTTATACGCGATATCTTTT
The DNA here is from genome assembly GCA_022606495.2 of Halesus radiatus. Classification (NCBI taxonomy): domain Eukaryota; kingdom Metazoa; phylum Arthropoda; class Insecta; order Trichoptera; family Limnephilidae; genus Halesus; species Halesus radiatus. Next base: position 33,745 of record JAHDVE020012047.1, read on the forward strand.
TATTTGTGAATTTTCCGATGGTAACATGATTTTTCTCTGATCTAACATGTGAATATTCGATTAACGAATCTTTTCGCGCAATTTTCAATTGATCCTAATATTGGTGTAAACACTTTATAATTTCTTCCCCACCTCACCTGCCTGAGTTAATAAATATACCTTTCCAGAATGATTTTTCAATGTGTTGCACTGCTTCTTCCTGGTCTAGCTGTATTACACCTTTTGCATGTACCTGTCGTCTGCTTATACTTTCATCCGGGTCGATTGATATCATCCTTAATTGATTTTTCACTACCTTTAATAATTTTATGTATTAATTTATTGGCGTTTTTACCTGCGATTTACCTACCCCAAACCTGGTAGATATGAGTTCGTTCACTTCTTTCCTGGCCACTCCCCCTTTTCCATTTCACTCTAACTCAATATCACATTAGCCTATTGTTTATTATGGGTAATAACCATTGGTTTTGTAAAAAACCGATATAAATCAGAGTTTATCGAAAACTCATTATTTTTTATTACTTTTCCTTAAATAAATATTCCTATCTTCCCTGTATAACCTTAATTGTTTGTTTGTCTCTTTATCACCCGAGTTTCATGTTCATCTGGTCGCTTAAATACACAATTCTTGTCGCCTTGTTTACATTAGTCATTGACAACCTCAAAATTTTACCTAAATGTATCGAACTATATTCAAAGTAGTAGTCCATATATCTCAATATTTCTATTGAATTCCTTCAGTTTAAATTTTATAATTGATTGATACATTTCTCATCTACATTTTCATAATATCTGATGTCCCGAATCTACTCAATTAATACCTTTTATCACCTAAAATCAGTCTAGTTTCACTCCCTTGTAATTATCTACGTTCCTGAAATTAGAAAATTCTACTCCTATTTCACATTAGTCCCGCCTAAATCGCCTCTTAAGTTTGCCGAAGTTTCCATACTGTATAATTCTTGTTTCTTCCCTTTTTCATCTGTTGAAGCTATTGTTCTCTGAATTATTTTCTCTAATTCGTTGTTTTTCCGCTTAGCCTTACATGACACGCCTTTCTGTCTAAATTATAATGCAACCACACCTTTCCCCGTGCAAGATAAATCATTTCTTTGTAGTTTTTTATTTGTAATTAACATTTTGCGTATTATTTTTACTTTCTGCTTTCACTTTTCGATGGTTTTCTATCTCTGCATTATCCATTGTATTCTTTAAAGTTCACGACCTCTCTCGCCCTATTCGCCCTCTGGTGGAATATTTACATTATAGGCCGTCGATCTGAACCCTTTCGATTCACATAAATAATTAATATTTCCTTTGTCCTGTCACCACTAATTGTTGTTTATGTAAAACGCTCGTTTGATTGGTAACGTTTTCGTTGATCTGGCCCAATCCTGTGATGTTTATTTATAAGAGGGAACGCCTTCTTCCCACTGCCATCTCGTGGTTTTATGTTGCAACGAGTTTTATGAATCAAAATTATTGGATTATAATTCACTGTAATCAAACTCTCCACAAGTCGATAGATGTCGCCCCCTTAAGCTTTTCTAGCATGAAAGTTATGCATATAAAAAAAAAATATTTTCCAGGGTTCTATAAAAAGAAAATGATGATGGTTAGACCATTACAAGTTGAAGTGGTTTAAAACAAATTCATGTGTTTATATTAGAAATATTATATTCTTTTAAAAATAATCTGTTACAAATAATCTGACAATATTAATTTGAATTCCTCAGATAGACATCATTATAAGTTGAAAAGTTGCTTGTGCAATAACGGAATATTTACGAATTAGCAGAGGATTGAACCCACGACGCTTGGTGGGAACGCATCTGTTCACTCAACTACTACAAATGACATAATGATATCTGCGCTGCACGGCCATGGACTAAATGTTTTTATGGCGCATAATTGGAAAAGAAAAACTATTTATAATTCATATTTAAATTTGTAAGAATTTGAGAAAACTCATCGCACGCCGCTGATTTTCATTACTAGTAGTAAGTAGCCGTAATTTCATTTGAAGGATTAAATTTCATCTTGAAGGGGAACTAGATTATTACACGAGATAGACATCTTCAGTTTCCGTTTTAAAATAATACGTAATTTAATATTCCATATACGTTAGTATTTTTTGAAAATAATGCAGTTTATTTATCCCCTATCTTATATTCTTCACCGCCCAAGGAAACAAAGATTTATTGGATAACAAGTGATATATATTATTTGATATTGTGATTTATTCAATGATTGCGACCCTCGTCAATACGAACTAAAACTGAAAATGTCGGTTTTCCGCAAAAGAATATACCAAAATAAATCATCGCTGCATGCTTAGGTCAAAATGTTGTAAACACTTTTTCTAAAACAGAACAATAACTCAGTGTCTTAAATATGTTAAATTCGGTTTCCTGCTTTGCCCATATTTTGTTCCCAGTTATAAATACTGTATCCGTTAACATTTCACTAGAAATATACTAATTTTATTTAATATTGTGCAAGTATATATACATATATATGCATTTGATGTATTCCGTATGTGACAATACAGATTTTTTGTTCGTTATTTTTTTTTAATGCGAGTATCAAATATGAGCCCCTGAATGGGGTAAGTTATGAGGCTAAAATTATTGAGGGGAAAAATATGAAAAGTGAAAGGTGGTGATGAAGTACCTGGCTTTTCAAATCTGGTCACCAAACACGGTTAAATATATTTTATTTTACAGCTATTGTTTTCTAAATACTATGGGAAAAATAAAGAAAATTATAAAACCTGCATAAGTCCGTATATTTCTTCCATTCGAATAATGACTTTAATAAAATGAATCGGTGATGTTCGTGAATAACCTGATAACTGCATTCTTGTCCCTTTTCTGTTAATTGTGAAAATACGGTAACTAATGCATTTATTTTCGACAGGTAAAATTCTATTATCTGTTTTTAATTTGTAAACGTTCCAAATACCTAATTTCCTAAATATGTAAAAAATCATAGTTTTTAGTTTAGTAAAAGGGTGACAAAAGCTCCAAGCGTATTAACAAACCGTTAGCACTTAACACGTTATTCTGAAAAACCACCGAAATATTTAACAATTTGGATGCCTACCTTTTTCGGCATATCCGTGTCATTCACTTGCATTCTTAAATCTCACTTAATATAAACAAGTACAGAAATAATAATAATATTCATAACGATTCAATCCAAAAGTGAGACGGAGATATGCTTACGTGTAACTGAATGGACAACACATAAAAAAGATACAGACAGAACGTCAAAAGAAGGAAAAACGAGAAATGGGATATTTTGAATTAACGGGAAATATATCAAATATGTGACTGTAATTCAAAATAAGTTGATTATTATCGTTGATATTTTGTATTTTGTCTCCTTCCTTTTATGTATCTAAACTATATATACATATACATATATATATGTATGCTCGCTCTAGGTATTTTTGTTTAGTTTTAAATTTTACCCTAATGAAGTTTGAGATAAGTGAAACTAGTTGGTGGTGTTTTTAAAATAAATTAGTGGTTTAAATTAAAGTGTTTGTTTTATTTGATAAATGTGTCAAACCACAAAGCAGTTTCTTTCTAAGAAAAAGGCAAAAATTATTAAATTTTTAAAGATTTTAATAACATGTAGTTCTACAAATGAAAGAATGTTCCCATTCGTCCTTTCTTGTCCATCGGATCATGACAATGGTTGAAATTATAGAAGGTTATGTATGAGACGATGCACGAATGGGATATGTCAAGACAGAGTTGTGTTGCTTTCCTTCCTCTATTACTACCCTTCCGGAGAAACGGCGCGGCGTTAATGTTAATTAGTTATTCAGAAAATCATCCCTTACGTTAGCAACATCACCCTGACTTGATATATGTTATATGTAAAAAAACAGTTGTAATCATAGAAGAAATCAGAAGAGGGTTTTGTTTTGTTTCCTAATCATCTAATAAACAAAAATCGACGATTTTATAAACAACAATATAGAGATATCTACATACATAATATAACTTTTATGGTGAACAATGTAAAATAATAAAATATCCACCAGTTTTCTGGCAATCACCGCGTCTATCTGTCATGAAAATCAAAATAAATCGAATAGGGAAACAAGATGGACAGTGAAAAAGAGACATAACGCACAATGTTGATTGATTGTCTCGGTATAACAGACAAAAGGTGTTTTTTTCGTTTGGCAACACTCGTTTTCATTCAAATTTACATGGAACGCACCATTTTGTACTAACGCTTCAGTTGTAACGATGTTCCGATTATTCTTCCGTTTATTATTTATTAACTAACTTACGTGTACCCGGCCTAGTTCGGGATTTTTTTTTGGAATAAAGTTATAAAGTTGTGAAATCCTGCTTGTCGTTTGGGTACCATAATTGATTTGACAGTGAAAATAATGCCTCGTGACGACTATTAATATCTCTAAACAACAACAAAAAACAAAGACGCATTCATTTTTTCAAAGTATATCAAAAAAAAAAGTTTTTAAGTAGGTACTTCCTTGTGTTTTCTATTTTGAAAATATTCTACTTTTGAATATGTAATAAGTAGCTAACCAGAGTGGTATATATATGGGCTAACCTCAATACAATGTTTTTCATACTAATTTTAAAACCTTATAGCGACAGTTTTATATATTGGATTTCACTACTCTCTAAATCTTTATATCACTAATAAAAACAAACTGTGCTATTTTCAGCGAAACCGGTTAGTTCATTTTTGAGAAAATCGAGGACAGACTGACAAACATTCATTTTTATATATTTTATTTGTGTAACTTCTACAGAATCATTGAATAATATTATGCAAGGGGCCTTACCGTACATAAATTCAAATAAATATTCCTTACCCGTACGAGTATTTTCAAGTGTGGTTACTTTTTATTATCATGACAACAGAAACAAATCTTCTGGTTATAATAATGTTGTTTTGGATATTACGCCCGGGCAAAAGAGACTGCGGAAAGTATTCGGAATAGCGGGAAAGTTTAGAGGCAAGACCGACCGCCATTGTTTGAAACTTGCTCCGCGTTATTTGCTGCCTAGCTTTTATTTTACCAAATTCCAACTTCTACGGTCGCCTCGACTTACATTTATGGTCCGCCCAGCCAGTCCATGATAACTGGGATATCTCCTTATTAATATGCACACGGAGCGGAATAATGGGGGAGGAAAGTATCCGATGGATTTTATTCGATGTTGGCAACAGTCTTTGGATAACTTAATCGCCGACCATTTTGAATTTTCTGACACCAAATACTACAAATTTTTTTTTTTAAAAAGAAAGGCAAATATTCCCTGATTACGAATAACCTGACAATATTTGAAAATCTCCTACTACCATCACAGTAAGCGGAATGGAGGACTTAGCCAGCCGAGGAATTGAACTCACGACGCCAGGATGAGACCCAAACGCGATGCCAACTCAGCCACTGACCGGTCTTTGAAAAAACGTATCGCCGGTGGATTTTTATCAGGGCGATACTGAGAGTATCTAACGCTATGGTATGTGGCGAAAATATGCTCTATAACACATGTTTCAAAAAATATAATGCAAAAATTCACCATAAATTACTTTTTTGTAGTTTGTCTAACGGGACCTTGGCATTCAAAACTTTATCCTAAATTTACAGTTCAGGTTAAGTTGCAAAAGATACATATCTATATAAAATAAAAACATACGTAACAAAATAAAAGTATAAATATTTCTCTAGAATCTTACTCGAAAATATTTCTAGGAAAAAAATAAAGCATTAACCACAACAGTAAATCGTACATAAAATAATATTTCCTTATTATTCCTTAGTTTCTTTCGGTTGTCCAAGTTTTCAATATATTTATTAATTGTTTAGTTTTAATACAGTTTTTTTTTTAAATTTTATTTTAGAGAGTAACATATTTAAGAATCATGTGATCTAAAGTTCCTAGTCCATATTTGCTTGCACGCTTAAGAACCATCAATCCTTCATTAAAATTAGACGAGTATGTGTGCTCTAGTCTATTTGTTTTATATATAGGGTTAAATTAAATCATATAAAATAACATGTAATATTTGCGAACGCAGGTATTTGAAACTGCCACCTTTAGGTCTACGAATTAAACACAAAATAATTAATGATCGATAAATTTATTTAAATCTAGCGCAGACCCGTGAAAAATCACCGGATATTATAATTGTGGGATTTATTTGTTTTTAAATAAAAAAAACAAAAAAATTGTTGCGTAATTATCAAACATTGAATAAATTAAAATTAAAATTAATATTATAATAAAAAAAATTATAAATAAAAAAATAAATATACTATTATATGAAGCTAACACTTTGTGGTTATCTAGTTTAATTATATGAAACAATCAAACTTTGTTTTCACCAACATTGTTTTAATAACGGATATGAACCAAATTTAATTGATGAAATCTTAAATAAAAATATTTATACAATACAAATAATGATATTAAACAATGACGAAACATTTTACACATTAATAATTTTTCAATACAATGCCCCAAAAATCTCCCCTCTTATACTAAACCGGCTTTTTATACAAGGAATAATATTGGATATTTTTTGAGGAACACTAAAGATATATACCATAAATTGACTCACTTCGAAATACATAAACTAAATTGTAACGACTGTTACTCATTTTATATCGGAAAAAAGGCGTAATTTCGACATTAGAATTAAAAAACATGTAAGATGTCTTAAAAATAATATTTTTTCCGAATCCACTTATCATATTATTTGAAACAATGATGGTTTTGATAAAAATACTGGCATCAATATTCTTTACATTAATAGTAAAGGTAAACGCTTAGATAATTTAGAAGCCTCGGAAATTAAGAAATCCCTTAATAATTATGAGTCTATTATTAACAACAACAAAAAAAACATATCTTACAGTCCCATTTTAAATATGTTTCCGTTCACACCTCCCTTAATCTCTATCTCTTCCCTATTCTTTACTAATACCTGGACACGCCCCCACCCCCACTATGACAACTTTTATGCATGTTCTGCCATAGTTTTGTAACATTGTTTAGTATATATTTTGCCCTGATTATGAAACGGTTGTTCCGAAACCGGTCGGCGTTAAAAATGTGTAAGTGGTTAGAACAAAGTTTGACTGTTTCATTTAAATAAATAAATAAAAAAGCTTTAAATTTTTCTTTAATAAAATATTGCCAGAGTCGAGAATCGAACAACGGTCAACTACTTGGAATGCAACTATACTGATCATTTCATCACCACCTGCTGTAAGAATGGCGACATAAATAAATTATATATGTACTTAAAATACGTCATTTATTTTTTTAATTTGAATGTTGCGTACATATATATTTTTTTTGTATTTAATTCGTAGATATTATTGATAGTAGTGTTGTTATTAAGTTTTGCGAGTATGTTAGTTTTTTTTATTATTATTGTAACAAGGCAATTTTCATAATGTATTTAGGCCACGTTGAGACGACTTATTTATATAATTCTATTTAATCCCCCCAAATTTCAAATTTATAAACTTAACGGTATTTCCCATTGAAAAATGTTTGATTTTCCTGACAAGTACCGATAAACCTTTTTAATTAACAAGCATTAAGAGGAACGGCTGCGCTGCCTGTCTCATACATAACTTAAATTTGAGGTCAAAATACCCATCCAAACCGAATGATATATTTTTTTTTAATTAAGGGTTTAGTAAATATCTAGTAAGGATGATAAGTATTTTATTTATTTTGGTTTTAAAGTATGAAGTATATGAGATGAAAAAAATCAATTTTCGTAATTTTAGAAGCAACTTAGAAAATTATTTGGGGGTATGTTGAAATTTTTTTTTAAATATCGTATTTGCAATGCAAATATGATTACGTAAATAAAATAATGTAAACAAAACATTAATTAAAAAACGTTTTTACAGAGCGACATTTTAAATTATGTACCGCAAATTTGTGTTCCAGGATAAATTGGACGTTTTTAATTTAATTTGAAGTTGACAATAATGCTTATTTTAATACTTAAAAAAATAAAATCTGTTTAATTATATTTTCGAAACAGACGGGGAAAACTTTTTTTTAAATTGCCATTAGCCCCCAAATAATTGTTAAAGTAGCCTCTAAAATCGTGAATAAATAATTCTTATAATGGCCTATAGTATTAAACAAAAACAAAAAAATTACTTCTTATCCGTACTAGATATTTACTACATTTTTTGATGAAAAAATAGATCATTAGGTTTAGTTGAGTATTTTGGCCTCAAATCCAAAATTAAGTTTTGCATGAAACAGTTCACGCAGCCGTTCCTCTTAATACCTCGTATAGATAAAACAAAAAATGTCCAACGTGAATATCAGCTATCTTAGTACCTGATAAAGGTGGTTAAATATAACCTTCATGATTATATTTTGAAAACCTACCACCATAAATAATAAAGTCCTTCCATTGTTTTGTGAAATTTATTTGAGCTTGCGGTGATGGAGCATTCTTCAGAAAGTGAACTAGATTATTCTGTTACAAATTTTCATATCCACGGCAATAATTCAACGAAAACTTCCCACGTTGTCATTCTTCAACGTCACCCCATTTCGCCCGATGTCGGCTATATTCAGGATTGTAGATATATTTATGAATATTTATATGCTGCTTGTGAAAACACATAGAAAAGATAGACTAATAGAAGGGCGTGTCTTTTCCGAAATTAATTCAATTCGGATGAAATTAATCTAACATTTTCAAAAATCGATTTTTTTTTGCCTGACAGATAAACAATTTCGATGGCCTGTTCGGGGCCTATAAGTTAAGAGGTATTATGTAGTAAAACGGTCTGTTATATTTTTGTTTTGTTTTTCATTGCGTTTTTATTTAATTTTATATTTTTTTATTTATTCATATTTGTATTTGAATTTTTATTTTATTTATATCATGCCTATATGAAGCATACAAACACTGTATTTCAGAGGGAAAACCGGTACACATCGATACCTTAATCTATTAGCAGGAGTTTTGTAGAGGTGTAGAATATGGCAATAAAATGAATTTCTTTTTCATAATGATCATTTATTAAAATAACTTCTCTATTTATATGATTTTTTTCAATAAAACTATTGACATATGTTCAGTGATTGACGTCATTGCTATTGGTAAAAACACGTCAGTTATGGTGTTTTTCTTGATTTAGTTGACGTCACTGGTGTATATCAGAGAAATAGTTATGTCAATTACTGCCATTGACGTCATTAAAATGAATTGCAAAAATACGTGACCTTGATGCGGTGACGCACCTTTTGCATGTGATTACGTAGGAGCATCTCCGACCTAAATACGTATTATGATTTGGAAGTCCGATAGTAGATCGTCCCACATACGAGCCGCCTTACATGAAATTGAGTCGAAGAATCGACCCGTTCTCAAGAAGTCGACATCAACGGTGAATGAGTGTGTAACCGGTCTGTTAACAACGGCTTGTAAATTAGGCGGACCGCCCTACTTTGCTACAGAAACAAAAAATAATTACATAAATCAAAAACGGAAAAATATCACTTCTCTGGATTGGATTATACATTTAATTTTGAAAATATCACACACGTACATACGCAAAAGAAATTATATGGTTTAATATTGCCTTGAAACAGAGGGTCAACTATCACCTAAGGATGATCATGATTGCTAAGTGTGATGTTTAATTCATAACAAAGAGGAATTTCTAAATCCTTTTGAAACCTTTGATTCACCAAGGCATCGTGGAATAACTAAAAACCCTTTTAATATTAAATAATTGAAACTTCCTTTGTAACTACCGAAATATAATATTCCAAAGCATCAGCCGGACACGCATTCAATAATACCAATGGTAAAATCGATGTTTTATTAATTCCCCGACACCAGGAGCGCAGCAAGCGGGGGGATAATATCGCAATTTGGCATTCATAGTAGTGTAGAGCGCCCGCTCTTGCCGAATCCTCCCACCCATTACCGACACCCGGCGTAGTACAGGTCATAGGTCCCCCCCCACTCTCTGGTCGCCTGGTACATTTGGGCTTTTGTTTTACATTATGGTGTAGGTTGGCGGACTAATTATTTATTACTAATTCATAAAGTATAAGCTGGGTGACTCACGGCGACTTACCACGTAGGTAGGACACACATCTAAAGAAATTCTAAGAGCTGAAAGAATTTGGTAGTTCAAAACTTAATCGGTTTTATTTTTAATTAAATTAATACTAAATAGTATTACTTAATATTTAACTATTAAGGAATGCTGAAATGAGACAAATATTCCCAGTGGTTCGGCGTCACAATAGTTGTCAATCTCTCTAAAGTACTCCGCAATGGTGATCCGAACAAGAGCGTTTATATCCGTGGGTTTTTTTTAACATTCAAATTTGATTTATTAATTGTACGAATAACATTAACATTATGTAGGGACCTACGCTTTTGTTCGTTCTTCTTTGATATTTTGCTGGTAGGCACTCCATTACCAAGCCTTTTCGTGCGTTTACAGTATTTTTGCCAAATGTTGTTTTCTTACGCAACAAATGAAAAAGGTCAGCTCTTTTTATTTTCACTAGTTATATGGATATTTGAAATAGTCGCGCAAATTTCTTAATACCGAAGCGCTCTGCTTTATAGATTTTCCAGCATTATACAGACTTAAAATTTTCAGGTTAACAAGGTACGATCGAAAGAAGTTTTTTGGGAGTTAAACGGATAACGGATAAAGTTGTCCAAGGAAGCGAAGCTAGCAGTCCACAAAGGAGTGCTGATACCAACCTTGATGTATGGCAGTGAGGCATGGAACTGGCAGAGGAAGGATGAAATTAGACTGAATGCTGTAGAAATGAGATCTCTGAGACGAATGTGTGGTAAAACCATGTATGATCGAGTGAAAAATGTTGAGATTCGTAAAGAATGCAAGGCTGATGTAAGCGTAGTGAGCAAGATTAAGAAAGGGACGCTTAGATGGTTTGGGCATGTAGAGCGAATGAACGAAGAAAGGAGTGTAAGGAGAATATATGACGCGAATGTGAATGGAAGAAGAAGCCGGGGACGCCCGAGGAAGACATTGCACGATCAAGTTAATCAAATACTCGAGTCGGGCCATGTCAGAAGTCGGAATAACAGAAGAGAATGTATAAGCCGTTGTATGAATGTGAATGAAGCAAGAAGTGTAGGCCAAGATCGAGTTGTTTGGCGGTCCGTCCTCTATGCCTACCCGGGAAACGGCGTGATGGTTAGTTAGTTAGTTAGTTAGTAAACGGATATTTTTTTAATCGAGGTAGTCACTGGGGATGATGTATATTTTGTAGTCTGACAGCTTTTGCTGTTTAGTAAAAAAAAAAACCCTTTTAAAAAATGATCTTGTTATAAACTGGTATAAAAAAATAACGCATCAAACAAAAAAGTTTTATTATAGTAAAAAAAAAAGGATTTACGAATTTATTTAATATTTAGCAAAAATAAGAGTATCAAACAATACAGGATACCGACTCCAGCTATAAATATAGTGATGGATGATATAATTATACACGGCTTCATATTTTCTTTACCATACTCGTCTGGATCGATAATAATAATAGGTTTTGGCGAGGTTATTGATGAAGTGATAGGTTGATCAGTTGTAGTGATAAGTTTTGTGCCTTTCTCAGTTATAATGGAATCTCCAATTGTACTTGTTTTCTTTTCATCCTGTCTCTTAACCTTGGCGTGGAAGGGTGGGTATTGAGTCGATGCTCTTACTACTTGGGTATCTTCGCGAGGATTAACGATTGGGTTCCAGTCTTTGTCCAATCTTTGCTGATCAATGTTGTGGACGACCACGTCCACGTTGTTGTTGACTATCGATATTGTGATCGGTTGATCAGTGTTGGTGTTATATTCATAATTATTCAGCGTGACTGTAGATTCTGTCACTGCAGATGTTTTTGTTGTAGATTCTGATGTTGAAGTAGTCTCAACAGCCTTTGCGCGGTAGGGCCGGTACGGGGCTATTTCTCTTACTACTCGGACATCTTCGCGAGGATAAAATATTGGGTTTCTCTCTTTGTCCAACTGCCGCTGGTCGATATTGTGTATGTGGTGATATCTCACCAATATGTCGTAAAACTTTTCATTTCTATGTATCTTGATTTCATCGTCTGGCTGTGTTAAAATAATACTGTATATTTCCATGGAAGCGTTCACTAACGGAAGCGGTTGATGTATTTTAAATTCTGCAATCAACTGAAAATAAGTGCTCATTAGTTTCACAGTAATGATACGTCCACGGTTTTAAATCCAACAGTAATTACAAGTTTTAATTTCTTCTTAAATTTTATAAAACTTTTAATTGTAAATAATGAAAGTAATTTTTAAAAAAGACAAACATATCTTCTAGAAATATTCGATCAGGTCTTTCGAAATATGAATATATACTATGCTTATACTTGTATGCGCCTTATTGTTTCATTTCCAGTATCACGTACTTTTAATGTTCTATTTGTAGTAACCATTGTGTACAACAACACAAACATTATCTATATTACATTTTTGATGTACTTTTATTTCTATTACTTTTATTTATTCAGTACTGTCGCTAGATGGCGCTGCTCCCAAACTCAAACACAAGAAATCTTTCTCTATTGAGTTGGACACTTTTTGTTAAATAAATTTATGCTTTTTTGTAATTAGCTGTTAAGATATACTATTAAATATTTTAAATATATTTATATTAAATAAAAAAAAATTAAAAAATGAATAAAATAATAAATGGCAAATATTGCATCCAAGGAAATATGAAACTATGCTTAATGTTGCTAACTTACTGAGAAAATCTATTCGATTTCTAATAATTAACATTTTTTTAGTATTACTAGACTACATACTCGTATCTAAAACTGTTGTTTTTCTTAATTTCCTACTTCAAGTAGTGTTTTAGATATTCTCCTTTGTTTTTAGGTCAAAAGTGAACCGAGTGTACTGATTGTACGACTGCACCTCTTACAAAAGTGGTAATTGCAACGTCCGTGTGAGGAAAATGTAATGCTTACGATGCGCTAAATATGCTAGATATGGTGGCACATGGAAGATGGAGTATCAGGAGAGTATTTGACGTGCAAGAAAATTGAAAAAAAAATTGGGGCCGCCTATGAAAGATATTGAGCGATCAAATGAGTTAAATATTTACGATGGGTTATATCATTACAGAAGCGTATGCATGTCTGATTTCGATGATTTACCTGTAACGCGACATCCGTTGTGTGTCTATTGGACCCTCACTAGCTGCTTCACCGAATTTTATAACCTTATTTTATTATAAGTGTGAGATATAATATGCATTCATTGTTTTTATGTTCAATTCATAGAACTCCATTTAATTTTTATTATATTTACTTAATGTAAATCATATTTAATTATGTTATTATTAAGTTCTGCATAAAGTTTAGTTTTCATTATTGTGAAAGCTGTTTCGGTGATTAAGACCATTTTAAAACTGCGGTTAATCTGCATTGCGACGACCTACCTATATATATGATTTTATTTACTCCCACCCAATTCTAATTTGGACGGGTGTTTAAAATATTTTTTTATCGGTAATACCGATTTAGCTATAAAATAATTCAAATCCTTTATATTTTTTTATATTTATAATGTGTTTTCCCCATATTTTAATGACATTTTTTTCTTAATTAATTTATTTTAAAAAAAAGAGTTTTATTTAAAAAATATATATATATTATGTCAGCTGATAAGTCTGAGAACATTTATATAAAGCTAGCTGAAGTACTAGGCGTTGCCCGGAATCATAAAAGGTTTGTCGGAAAGTTTTAAGGTTACCCAGAAACTTTCCTCTTATTTGAAAAATCAAAATTTTGTCAAGAAGTATCAAAATTCTATGTTAAGTAGTGAAAAAAGAAGGATTGGGGTAGTTTTACGAAATCTCATTTAAAAATTGACATTTCTCTTCATTCGAATGTCAAGTATGCAAAATTTCATTTAATTGTAGATTTGCATAAGAAACAAAGCTACCCACCTACAGACACTCTTCTCAATGTATATATATTATTTTATTACTAACACGTTTCCAATATATATTGCATATTTTATAAATGGTTCATTTGCGTTTCAAAGAAAACAAACTATAGGTTCGAATGCCACTATTCGTATGGTTGTCCACCCGCCATACCCCTTTGGGAAATTACATGATGTTAGATTTGTAGTAAATCAAAGATATATGTATCTTAAACGGGTGCTGTCAATTTACAGCTTCCCATTCTTCACCCTTAACCATTAAGTGATGACAAATATAAAAATTAAATTTGCTTAAAATTACCTCAATAAAGCCACCTTCCTCAAAAATATGAATTAGAATATTCCAACCCATATTCAAGTTATTGTAACAAATAACATGCTTTCCATATTTCAAGCGAATTTCGGCATTGACATTCTTCATATAGAAAAACATTTCCAGTTCAGCATGACGCTCAACAAACAAATCAATTTGAATGCAGCTTGTTTTATAAATTTGAAGGATAAAACTGTCAGGTCCAATATCTTCCTTTATCGCGAAACTCCTGTAATTATTATTCATCGCGGAGTATTTCCCGCATCTCGAATTATTTGACCAAGACCATTTCGAAACTGAATGTTTGCTCAGACTGGGGGTCTCTTTATCGGTTGTCTCAGAATTGCAGTCCTTAATAAGTAAAACTATAAAAAACATGTGCAATATTTTAGTCCTTAACATTTCCGTAAGTTTTTTGAAAAATAATGTAAAATTTTTCGTTTATAACGAAAATATTATATCGAAAAAATGTTTGACAATTCATTTGATTTCAGTTGTTTCTAAATAAACAGTTTTTGAAAGTAAAGTACAGGTACTTAAATTTGGATCGAAATTTGTCAAATTCTCGAATAACAGAGCAAATAATATATAAGAGTAAGAAACCAAAATAAAGGGGCGGGGGGCGATCTAGGCGTGTAACCACTTTATGTAAAACAGCAACTAAGTAAAAAAGGTTCGGCTTGTTTAGAGTATTTAGTTGGATCCTTTTTATAAATGTTTTGTAATTTGTTTACCGCAGTTAAAATCACGCGAAACAAACGTGGATGTCATTGAACCCAAGCTTGTGCCAAAATGAGTGCAACGTGACCTTTGGTTCCAGCCGTCAAAGAAGTACTTAGGACAAGTCTATCATTTCTGAAATCAGTGACTCGTACCAATGAATAACATTAAATAAAATTGACCAACAGTAAGGATTTTTTATTGTTACTTGCATCGGTAAATTTTGCAGGCGGCAAGAATAGGAAATAAAGACGCAATCAAATGAACTGTTAGAAAATAAAAAAAATTATGATAATTAAAATACTGCAATATTTACACAATAAAAGTTTATAGTGTCCGTTTTTTTTTCTCTTTTAAATCAAAAACAACGTTCCAACTTAAATACTAGGATTATTTTTTTCAAACAATTGGTATTCGCTTTATGGCGTCATTATTAAATAACAGACTTAACTTTTTTATTTAAAATTATTTATTCCTTATTAGACTGTTGTGAACTCCTGCAACTAATCAATTTCAAAGTACCTCATCGACAAACTCGGCAAAATATGTTATTCTGTAACAATAATTCTGGGACAAACTACCAAATGCATGCACCCATTTCTCGTCTACATATACTTGGAAATAAATTCACCTCTGCTATAGATATATTTAATATAAGTTTACCCATGTTTAAAAGATACCTGAACGATATTTTTATGTTGCAACAATTATAAAAGCATCGTATAAGAGCTATTGTTTAATTATTATGTTTTATATATATATTATCTTTATACTCATCTACAATCCAAAAACTTGTTCCTCTTTTTTTCTTTCTATGTCATAAATATGTTATACTTATATACCAACTATGCATCATGTTATTTTTTTCTTTTAAGTTCTGTACACATAATCAAATAAATAAATGTTAAATATGTAAAAGCCCTTTTGGGCGTTAATGAATGAATAAATAAAATAAAATAAATTATTAATAAATTAATTAAAAAATATACTTTGTGTTCACCACTTTATTAATATACACAGTTATCTGTATGTTTCTATATATTCCTGATGAAGAAACATCGCTTTAAAAATATGTAGATATATGTGTATATTAATAAAGTGGTATATATTTTTATTAATTTATTAATACTATAATTTTTTTTTTACTTGTTTTCATAGTTAAAATAATTGTTTGAATTTGAATTTCTCAAAGCCCACTAAAATGCACGAAATCTTTGGCTTGTTTGTTGTGTCATCACTTCGCCGTCGAATGAGTCCGTTATAGATTTTATATTGAATTTTGTGTGCAAAAATTTGAGACGTTCGTAATTATAACATTTTTGATAAATTCCCCTATCTTAATAAACAATTCCAATATTTAGGGAACTGGCGTCAGGTGGGAATGATATCCTTGTTCTTCCGCTTTTTCAATGGAAGATTCTCTAAGGAACTTGCATCATTGGTTGCTTCGGCACCGGTGCATAATTGGAAAACACGACAAACACGCGCCCAACATTTATACATGGTGGACATTTGTCACATGATAACGAGTCATTTCTACGGCTCGTTATTGAGCTCAACAACACGGCTATATAACGATTTGCCGGCCTTTGTGTATCTTCCCTCCTATATCATGGGTCTCTTCAAGACAATGTTCACTACTTTTTCTCCTAAGGAGATCCTTCACACAATTTCTTCAAAGAATTTCTGTATTTATATTAATATTTTCATTTCATTTTATTTGAGAAAACATACAGTTATAATACAATACATTTACACAGATTAACTTATTGCTTTGTTACATTAACCAGTGCAGTTTCTGTTATGTAATAAAAAAATGTTAATTGTAAAACATAAAGAGAGAAAATCTAAATTAAAAAAAAAAGAAGATAATAAAAATACATAACCCAGTTTCCAAAAATATGTATTTACATAGATAATCCAAAATCCAATGACTAATTACAATACGTTTTAAAACTAATAATATTAAAAAAAAATTATGTAATACACATAGCAAGGGTAGGAAATTATAACTAACCTTGCAATAAAAAAATTTCTGATATGAATTTACTAAATTATCGTAAGGATAAAAGGAAAATATTAGCGATTGAAAAGATGTTATTGTGTTTTGTTAACGTTCTTCTGAAATGTACTTGTATGGAGTTAATGTATAAGAAAATACAAGGTCGTGATCAATTTGATGGACAGTAGAAACAGAAAGATCACCGAAGCATTAGACTGACGAATTAGTATCAAGTGCGCCTAGAAAATCGGTGTCCGCGACTCTCAGCGCAAGACCGTGAGGAATGGAAGAACCCAGTGTATCAGGGCAATCGGAGTGGGGTTCACGATCCTCAGCAATGTGGCAACGACCCAAGAAGAAAATTTTAAGATTCGAATAAACAAACTTCTCAGGCAATGCAAAGTAGTTGGAAAGTTTATCATAACGTTCACCTGGGCTGCTACCTGCTACCGAGGACTAAACAGACTCCACGCGGAGATAAAGATTTATAAGGTAAGTATATTTTTCCGTTAATTAAGAAAAGCGAGAAATACCAAGGAAAAGTTGATTATAATTTATGCAAAGTCCTCGTGCACTCTTGGCGGCATTCGGAAGTACTGTAATTACGGCGCCGGGCGCCGGTCCTGACGTCACATTCGCATAATGCCAGGCGTCACGGCGTCACATAATTTTACTGTGCGAGTTCAGCCTCCAGTAATTCATCTTGCGACCAAATCGTGCAAAGGAAGTTGCACTGGAAGCAAGAACTTGCCTGGCGAGGAAGGAGACATGTGGTTGAAATATTAACTCTACATTAGAACAAGCAAAAAAGAATTCGTTTATCAAACAATTCATGAATGGTTGAGAAAATTTTAGTTTCCTGAATTAAAAGTAATTCTAATACACTTTGATATCAGTTGTTTTCCAATATTCAAACCTCCAAGTTGCTCAATCTCTTTTAATGCCGCTCAATCTCATGCGAATATCGTTCAATAATTTACCCTTGACGGCATTCTATCATGGCTTATGAAATTGCCAGTCATTTTTTTAACCTTCAACCAATTCAATCATATACTACGGCGGTTCAACATTTTGACTTTCAAGCCATTCATTCTCCTGCTAATTTTGTCCAATATTCAAAATTCAAACCTTCAAGCCGTTCATTCTTGTGCTACTATCATTCTACATTTAAATCTTAAAGCCATTCATTCTTCTGCTAATATCGTTCTACATTTAAACCTTCAAGCCATTAATTATTATGCTAATATCGTTCTACATTTAAACCTTCAAGCCATTCATTTTTGCGCTAATATCGTTCTACATTTAAACCTTCAAGCCATCCATTTTTTCGCTAAAATCGTTGTACATTTAAACCTTCAAGCCATTCATTATTATGCTAATATCGTTCTACATTTAAACCTTCAAGCCATCCATTTTTGCGCTAATATCGTTCTACATTTAAATCTTCAAGCCATCCATTTTTGCGCTAATATCGTTGTACATTTAAACCTTCAAGCCATTAATTATTATGCTAATATCGTTCTACATTTAAACCTTCAAGCCATCCATTTTTGCGCTAATATCGTTGTACATTTAAACCTTCAAGCCATTAATTATTATGCTAATATCGTTCTACATTTAAACCTTCAAGCCATCCATTTTTGCGCTAATATCGTTGTACATTTGATCCATTAAGCCATTTATTCTCGTGCTAATATCGTTCTACATTTAAATCTTAAAGCCATTCTAATATCGTTATAATTTTTTTAAATCTTTATGCCAACCAATTTCTTTCCAACGTTATTCAACATTTAAGCTTTCAAGCTATATAATTTCGGTCGTCGTTGACAATTAACCTTTACGCTATTCTCTACGCCAGCCATCATTTTAACTTCAAGCCATTCGATCTTCCGCTAATGAAATTCAATATTTAGATTTTCCAACCACCTTCAAACTATACAATTTTATGCAAACCTCATAACATTACTTCAAAACTTTCGAACCATTGGTTCTTACGCTAATGTCATGGTAAAAGGTTTTTTTTTAAAGAAAGACAATTATTCCCCGGGTTACGAATAACCTGACAATATTTGAAAATCTCCTACTCCATGACAGTAAGCGAAAGATGTTGCTTGTGTCGTAATGGAGTACTTAGCCAGGCAAGCAATTGAACTCACGACGCCTTCTTTATATATATATATATATATATTATTATTATTATTCCACCAACATAAACTATTAAGTACATGCACAAACAATAGGTATCGAGTACCGAAATAACAGTATTTAAAATAGACGCGAGACCAATTAACTCCCAGATATTAATTGCCAATTAAAATAATAAGGATTCTCTGTTAAAGTAGTAAAATACATTTTCTCAAGCAATTAAAATTTTTCCTCCCTGTTATAGAAATAAAAGGGGAGATGTAGCATGGATTTAGAATAATTTTCATTCCAGTAATAAAGTCTGAAGAAAATATACACAATGTTAACTAACTAAACACCATGCCGTTTCTCCGCAGGAGTAGGCAGAGGACGGACTTGACATGACCGGACTATTTGGTTCAATTGATCGTATTTCTCGATCGTCCCCGGCTTTTTCTTCCATTCACATTCGCGTTACATATTTTCCTTACCCTCCTTTCATCGTTAATGCGTTCAATCGTTAAAATCGTTAAACCATCTAAACGTCCCTTCCTTAATCTTACTCCATTACGCTCGCATCAGCCTTGCATTTTTTGCGAATCTCATTTTTTCGCACGGTCATACATAATTTTATACGCATACGCCTCAGTAATCTCATTTCTATAGCATTCAGCCGACTTTCATCCTTCCTCTCCCAGTTTCATGCCTCACTTCCATACATTAGGGTGGGTATCAGCATTCCATTGCTGGCTGCTAGATTCGCTCCTTTGGACATTTTTTTGTTAGCGCTAACCCCGTTCTGTCCTCCATTAATGGAGTATCCTGCATTTACCTTTTTTTAATATCACTATCAGCCTTTTCATCTCTCATAAACTTACTTCCCAAATAGAAAAACAGTAACACCTGTTCCAAGTATTCATCATTCACAACTATATTGCACAGTATTTTCATACTCTCTTTTTCAAACACCATGACTTTAGATTTGCTTACATTCACCAGTAGCTCATTCTTTATATATACTTCGTTCATCCTAGATACGAGGGACTGTAGATCTTCCATACTGTTAGCAATCAGCACCGCATCATCAGCATACAACAGGCAACATAATGTAAACAATGGTAAAAATTAAATCTCTGGAACATGCCACGAGTATACTGTATAAATTGTTTTTTTTATTTTAATTTAACGCAATTTAATTAAATATAAATAACATGCGCAGGCCAGGATTTGAACCCGCGTCCTCCGGATTGATAATCGAGGACCTTATTATTTGAGTACAAGTGCGAGCAATAAATTTATCGTTCATTTAAAGTGACCATTGAAAATGAAATAGAATGTTTTTTTCATCCTCAATAAATTGAACAATAATTATGCTTTATTTCACACATCGTTTTTCATCGCGATTTTTAACTGAACGTTAGGAATTTTCGGTGTAATAAATTGTCGTGGTAATAAATTTTCATTTGGATCAAAATTCTAAGTCGGAAGTCAATATCAATGAAATCAATCTACTATTTTCATATAGCCACCCAAGGCAACTTGGCATGATCACCAATGCCGGAAGAACGACTTTCACATTCTAGGGAGAATACGTCCAGTGAGACGCTCCAGACAACGTCGGGGAAAGTAACTCTAGAAGTTGTACATGGATAGGTTGGGCTTAGAATCAACGGAGGCCATTCAAGTAACTCGGGATAGGGACGCTTGAAGACGTATCATTAAAATGACGGGTCTCCGACCCGAATAGAACCGGAGGATATGAGAGGAGGTTGGCATCGTCTCACTGGTCCCGGACATTAAATAAATAATTTGATGATATTGATCATAAAATATAATACTTTATTTTCTAGAAAAAAACCCTACTTAAAGCGTAAAGTAGAGGAAAGTAATGCGCCAGTTGAACGAAATCTGATATCTTCCAATGGAAGCTCTCAAAGCATCAGCTACCTCTCTCCATTTAGTGACTTCCTGCGTGAATGAGTGAGATGGGTGGGTTTTTGAGCGCAACGCTTCAATCTGATATTCTGTCAATTTCCCGTGAGAGTAATCTGCCGAGATGGCAACACTAGATTATGAGAGGTGCGGAGGTATCTCGTTTCTCGCCGGAGTTTTGAAAATTTTGACTGCATCTAATGGATCGCGTACTTACTCAAGAAAAATCTGTTTTCCTGGCGAAAAGCGAGTGCTATATATTTATTTCCGTTTCATTTTAAAATGTAATGATTTAAGTATATAATGGAAAGAGGTAATTAAGAGGAACGGCTGCGCTGCCTGTTCCACACATAACTTAATTTTGGTTCTGAGGCCGAAATTCCCATCCAAAATGAATGATGTATTTTTTTTAAATAAAAGTTTAGTAAATATTTAGTACGGATGAGAAGTATTTTATTTACTATTGTTTTAAATTTTTTATGAAAAAAAATATCGTTAAGTTTAGGCGAGTATTTTGGCCTCAAATCCAAAATTAAGTTTTGTATGAATCAGGCCGCGCAGCCTTTCCTCTTAACAGCCTGTGGGTTAGGGCACTCGAGTAGAAGTCGGTCGGATCAGATACTCACAACGTTCTGTATATTACCCTTTCTACACAAATTACGCTTATTGACATGGTCTGGTATATGCGGGTTTAAACATTTTTTTTAATAACTAGCAGATTAAAGTAGTTTTAACCAAAAGTTAAACTTTATTTAAAGATTACAGATAAGTAAAATTATATTTAAAATCACGCTTTCTAAAAAGGTATCCTTTATAAAAAAAATTAAAAGTGTAACAACAAAAAACCAAAATAATTCTAAGTAAGTTTAAAAAAACACAATAGTTCAAGTACATATATTTTGCTTTTATCAAACAGTATTCAGGAATTAATGGTCATTTCTGAAAGAAAATGATTTTTCATCACATTCCAAGAAAATTTCAGGTTTAAATGTTTTTTTATTATTTAACACTTTGCAAGGAAGATAATTACATGGAATCGAGATTTTTTTGAAAACATATTTAAATACCTACACATGTTATGCATACCGACACACTAAATATTTGTTTGTACATTTTCAGAATTTACACTATATTTGCTTGTGTACAGAAGAGGAGTATACATCACTATGATAATTTATTATTTAAAGAAAAAATAAGTACTTGTAGAAAAAAGCCATCGATTTTTGAACAATAAGGAACTCGTATGTATTCACTAGCTGATGTGTACCCGGCCTTGCATGGGTACAATAATTGATTTCACAGTGAAAGTAACTATCTCCAAATAAAGAAACATTCATTTGAATATTTTATTTCATTCCAAACGTTTATTTTTTTTAATATATCTAAATCATAAAGTTCTTAAGTAGGTACCTACTCGTGTTTTCCATTTTTAAAATATTCTACCCAAAAAACCTTCTTCTTTTGAATATGCAATCTGTGGCTAACCAGAGTGTTACATCTATGGGCTAACGTAAATAAAACATGATGGGTTCGAAGTTTTTCACAATAATTTTAAAACGTTATAGCAACAGTTTTACATATTGACTTTCATTCAAACTACTTTCTAAACCTTCCTGGTACTAATAAAAACAAACTGTGCTATTTTCAGCGAAACCGGTACAGTGATTTTCGAACATCTAGGACAAACAAACATTCGTTTTTATATATATATATATATATAAATAAAACTCCGGACTACCCAACGGATCGCCTATTCGAAGAATGTTAAGGATCTACATTCAAAGATCTATACATAAAAAAATCAATCATTCAAATCATAAAAGAAAAAGGATGTTTACCAATTTTAAACTGAAAACCGTACTTGACTAAAATATATTTTTTCCTTGCATAAAATTAACGACTTCCTTTGCACGACTCCATTATAAGGTTCGGTTGGAAAGTACTAAGGAAGATCATATTTTAATCAAATAATTGTTAAAGGTGCCTCTAAAATCGCCAAAAATCAATTATTTTAATGGCCCATATTTCATAATGTAAAACAAAAATAAATAAATTACTTCTAATCCGTACTTGACATTTTCTATACTTTTTAATGAAAAAAGATCATTAGGTGGAAGATACACTCAGTATCGCCCTGGTGAAAGACCACCATTCAGAATTGAAACGTTGCTTCGACCGGCTTTCAACCGTGTTTGGTGACCATTTGAATAGCCAGGTATTTTCCCAACCTTCCTCTTCCCCTTCTCTTTCCCATCTCCAATACCATCAGCCTCAAAACATTCCCCATTTGGTGATGGCATAGTCTCACTGGCTCCAGACGGTTGGGAGCAGTTGTGACTCTTGTGCGGTGTTCATATATAAAAAAAAGGTTTAATTGAGTATTTTGACCTCAAATCCAAAATTAAGTTTTGTATGAAACAGGCCGCGCAGTCGTTCCTCTTAAGAAATTAAATTGTCCATTGCATGAAGTTTCTAAATCGTGACCGCACTTTGTACCTTCCACCTCACCGTGCACTGATGACTTCCATACCTTCCTATCCGGGGGTACTAAACACCCCCAGATAGACCAAAGTGCACGGCGCTATATCTTAATGATCGCGCCATTAAAACCACGTACCGGAATCACTAAATAGTGTGCTATAAACTTTTATGGTAATACCCCGGGCAGTTTCGCGATAAAACTGCGCATTAGCGTGCGCACACCTCGGGGAATTGCAGACGGAATGGGCCATCTTCTTGAGGCGGTCAATATTTTGGACTGGATTTAATGAATCCAATGGGCGTGAAATTACTTTAAGCCGAGACTTTGTATACATTTAGCGAAACTTTCCTTTCTTATCCTCAGATTTTCAGCGCATTTGTTTGAAGATTTTTAAAAATTTAACCAGAATTCATACCATCACCAACATTAGTAAATCTCTTAATTCCATTTTGGCAACTTTACAGGAGAAACTCAATGCTATTTATTAAGAAGAAAAAAAAACTGAATTACACCTATGTCTAAATGTACATCTCTACATATAAAAAATGAATGATTGTCTGTCTATCTGTCTTCGATTTTCTCAACAATTTACTTGAAAAGTTTAGCTGAAAATGGCACAGTTTGTTCTCATTAGTGGAAGGTTTAGAAAGTAGTTTGAAATTCAATATGTTAAACTGGTACTATAACGTCTTAAAATTAGTACGATAAACATAAAAAAAAAACATTATTAGCCTATATATATACTACTCTGGTTAGCCATAGATTACATATTCAAAAGAAGAAGAATTGTTTGGGTAGAATATTTTCAAAATTGAAAACACAAGTAGGTACCTACTGAAAACTTTTTTTTCTTTAAAAATATTTAAAAACGAAAAAATTTTGGTATGCAACAAAATGTTCAAATTAATGTTTTTTTTGTTTCCTTGTTTAGAGACAGTAAGTAGACCGCTGTAAAATCTAATGATGCATAAATGAGGTTTGAAGGATTCCGAACTTTGTAAATGTGGACATATTCAAACAACAGAACACATCACAGAAGAATGTCCCCTTCACCAGTTTCCCTATGGCACATCTGTGCTGAACCAAGTGACTCCCGATGCCGTCGACTAGCATAATGAAATACTTGTAAATAAGCGTCGATAATAAAAAAAGGATAAATGGGTATTAAGTAGGCCATGATTGCGAAATATAAAATAGCTCTGTAGATTTCCTTCGTGAAACGTGTCTCTTCTTTTATGGTAGTGTACTGGGTATACAATGTGTTAACACAATTTGTTGCAAATTTAAACTAAGCTTTTAACAATAGCAAAACAATACCTTAGTTAAATCGGGAAATAACTCAAAATTTCTGGGTTTTAAGATAATGATGAAAAATTGTAACGAAACTCTTCCTTCTCATCTTTCAATAAAAAAATAAGTCTAATTCGTCCTAATTATGTAGTCAGATTATTCTTTATGGAATTATAATTAAATCAGCTCATACTTAGTTCAATGGAGAAACATGTCAAATGTTTCCGTAAACTTAATAAATGTAGGCATTTACACCTATGATATTACAGGTTGATAAATTACTTACATCTTGCATGTATTGTTATGTTATAGGTGGACAAAATAACTTTACATCGGATCGATGTCTTTATGAAAAAATTTCAAATTCAGTTTTCTCAAAATGAGGTATTTTGAGTTAGTTCCCTATTGAACTAAGGTATCGGAAAAACGTTGTACAAAAATTGTACAAAAATCGCATTGACATTTTTCATAATATCTTTTTTTTTTTTTTTTTTTATATGAATACCTTACAAGAGTCCCAAACTGCTCCTAACCGTCTGGAGCCAGTGAGACTATGGCATTCCCAATTGGGGAATGTTGTGAGGCTGAAGGTATTGGGGAGGGGAAGGAGAAGGGGAGAGGAAGGTGGGGAAAAGGGTAAATACCTGGCTATTCAGATCTGGTCACCAAACACGGCTAAAAGCCATTTCAAGCAACGTTTCAATTCTGAATGGTGGTCTTTCACCAGGGCGATACTGAAAGTATCTTCCACTCTGGAACGTGCGCAAATATAGTATATATTATTTTTAAATGAATTAATTGTGAAAAAACACAAATTAATTAAAATAAAAATTACTTCCGCACGCCGGGATTTGAACCCGCGACCTTCGGATTCGTAGTCGAGAGCTTTACCCCTCGACCATGGAGGCCGTCAAATATCTAGAATTTCGCTCCCATTTTGTTCATAGAGTAAATGATGCAGCAGAGCCTACAAACTGCTGAACTTTGTCATTCATATTTCTAACTCATTCCAAAAGCGAAAAATGTTAAGACTTCATTCCTACTCACTGGTACTGAGTGTATCGAGTCGAACTGTACAATCTGGGAACCGTATGAATCATTCTGAATTTTTTTTACGTCTTCGTTGAACATATCCTTATTAACATCTATCTCATTTGGTTATAGGTACGAAAAAATTATTATCATTCACTGGGAATGCGAAGATGTTTTGCATTATTAAAATATTTAAAAAAAAATCAATTACCACGTATCGAACAATTATACTGCAAAAATCTACCTCTTTGTTCCGGAGTCTTACACTTAGGGATGTGGCCACAACTTGTTTATTTATTTATTGTATATATTGTATACGCCCAATATGGGATTTCACATATTTTGTTATAAAAATTGAAATTTCAATAGTAACACAGGTGAAAAACATATCACAGTGGGTACATACGTAAAATGGATAGTCTTCGCGAAATACAACAACTAAATATTTAATTTGTCTCACGAACAAATTCAGCAATAACATCGTGTAAGTACCATTCCAAATAATTTCCAACAGAGGCACATACACAAAACACACCTCACATTTACTAAAACTTATGCTCTAGACACATATAATATTAATAATTATTGAGGATGTAGGTGATAACCTTTTTTTTGTATTTATATTCCGTCCAGTTGAACATATCTGTTATGTCTGAAAAAGTATTACCTTCTGCATGAAGTCTTGATATAAGTGAATTTTTGAATAACTCAGTCCTGAAATAATTGTTACAATTGAATAAAATTTTACATCAAATAGTACTGGTTCGAATATTTAATTTAATTCCGCTGACACTATATCAGGACTGTCAATAATACTACTAACAATTTAAAAAATTAAAATTAAGTCGGAAACAAGTCTTCTGCTGAGAGTTAAATATTTTTAGTTCATTCGATAAGTAATTGTAATTTATAGTTTCAATAAGTAATCCGAGTTTATAGTTAACATATCTTATTATATTAACATAATTTGTTGTATTGTCGAGTGAGTCGTTCAAATTGCACCTGAATTCGCTCACGAAGCTTGTTAGCAGTAAATGCTAAAAAAATAATTTATAAAAAATGCGTTCACACTTATGTGACGATGGATATTAAATCTAGCTTTTTCCAGTGAATTAAATATTTCCCGTGTCTGAAAGCTAGTTATATAACAATACCCTAACCTCCAGTCACATTATTAGTATGCAAATAGACTAAGCCTACTCAAACAAACGTAGGAGGAAACTCATTAAATGAAATTTTATTCAAAATGAATGCCAGGAGAACAGGAATGGTGAAGAGGTAGAGCAGGAACTTGAGTTCAGCCCATCTAAAACTTTCACGTATGACTTCTGCCATTTCACATAGTTGTAAAGCCGTGCCACCTACAGGCTACAGGGGCGAAACGGTTGCCGCGAACAGGAAACAAGTTATTTCAATTTATAATTCTGTTGTTCCTATTTCGAATACGTTCAGCTCTTTGGGTGCTTTGGAGTGGAAGAAAATCGCAACGTTATTTAAAGTGTATTACTTAAATTACACAACCTTAAATTTAACATTAGTAGCGAATTGAGTAAATTAATTTACCGATTTACGTAATTAGTAACGCTATTTATTCACCGTGATAAATCAAAAGTACGTTCTATCTTATTTCTTAAAAAACTTTGTTTATATATACTAAGCACTCTAGTCTAGTAGAGTAAGGACTAATTTTGATAGCACTGTCTTGGCCGGAAGATCCCTAATTCATCTACCATTTATATGCTGATAATAGAGTCATTAGTCATTACTTTTAATTGATATTTAATAAAGCATTATTATTTTAGTTTTGCACTGCAGTGGAGAGCTGATTTTGTTAATGAAATTGTGGTCTCAGGTGGGATTTATATGATGCTATTACATTTTGAAACCTTTTTTTTTTTTAATTTTCAAGGGTAAAGTTGAAAAGGTTCTATAATGGAATGAGAAGAGAAGCTGCCTTTGAAAAAAAAATAATCATTAAATTAGTCATGATAATAAAAATTCGAAGACATAAAACTTTCAAAATTGTGATTTTTTGAAATACACATTGATGAAGTTTTCTTCATCCAAAATACTGCAATCGGAATCTTGAAAAACTTTAAAGTGGAGACACTATACTGCTGTGGTAAGTTAAAACACAGTAATTACCAAAATCACCAAAAATTAGTTGAATCTGGGAAGTTATTAATATCGAATTTCTTATATTTTACATGAGACATAATTTAATATTACTCATTTTTCATATTACAAAATGTTGATATTCTTTTTAATGTTATCACATTTTCATCGCTGTTGGTAAGTAAAAACGCGGTATTTATATTTCTGTAAGTAAAAACACAGTTCCTACTTTGAAATTAGTGCGTTTATATTTACATTTACGAACATGTGTGTTTTATCTACCATCCTGGAATACATTCTCCCGCAGCACTGTGGTTCACTTTATGGTTGAATTATTATAACCTATGAAGACAGTAAAATATTATACTGCTTTTTTACCACAATTATAAACATTGACCAGTTTTAGTAAAAACACAGCAGAAACAGAAAATTGCATATTTTAAACAGATATTATAATACATTTAAGTATCTACAAGTGTTTTGACAAAAAAACAGTAAATTAGACCAATTGAGACTGAATGATAAGGTAATGGACGGTCTAAGCATAGACGAAACATGGGACCACATAAAAGTGAGCCTCTGTGAATCTGCTAGAGAGGTATGTGGAATAAGTACGCAAGGTAGAAAGAAAGGTGATGCATGGTGGGATGATGAGATTAAAGCACTGGTCTCAGAGAAGAAGAAAGCGTGGTTATTTCTGATAGCGGCTGGCAGTGCTTCTAGCGAAGAGAGGGATAGAGCGAAAGAAGTTTACAAGGGATGCAAGAAAAGAGTACGTGATGGAGTGAAAGAAGTTTACAAGGGATGCAAGAAAAGAGTACGTGATGGAGTGAAAGAACGAAAGAAACGCCTGGAAGAGGAAGAGCGGATCAAAATGACAAACCACTTCCAAGAAAATATTAAACTATTTTGGAAGGAGGTCAAAAGGTCACGGAATGGTCCAGAAAGTGGATGTGTGAAAGTGATAAAATCGAAAGATGGAAAAATGTTGACGAATGAGAAAGAAATAAAAGAGAGATGGATGAAATGCTTTGAAGAGGTCTTCGAAAGCAATCCGAGTGATAGAGATTCCAGTGGCGAGTCAGGTATGAATGACGATGGAGTGAATGTTCCCAAAATTAGCATGGATGAAATTAAAAGATCAATTAGATGTATGAAGAATGGTAAGGCTGTTGGTTTCGATAATATTGCTGCTGAATACTTTAAAGGAAATAGCCGTATAATTCTCACATGGTTATGCAAACTTTTTAAACAGTGTCTAGAGGAGGGTTACACCCCATTAGATTGGAGAAGGGCTGTGATCATGCCTCTATACAAAGGTAAAGGGTCACGCATGGAATGTAGAAATCACAGGGCTATTAGCCTGCTAAGTTCAGTTGGTAAGCTGTATGGTAGGATATTGATTGAAAGAGTACAAATGAAAACAAAGGATAAAATATGGGATGTGCAAGGCGCATTTATGAGTGGAAGGGGGTGCATGGATCAGATTTTCTCGTTGCGTATGCTCACAGAGAAGTTTCTGGCAAAAAACAGAAACTTTTCTGTGCTTTTGTAGATCTACAAAAAGCATACGACAGAGTTGACAGAAAAAGTTATGGAAGGTGTTGTCTAAGTATGGTGTGAATACAAATCTTATACAGGCAATCGCATCGCTGTACGAAGGAAGCGTTGCATGTGTTAGGACAAACGGTGATTTTACGGGGTGGTTTGACATCACAAAAGGTGTTAAGCAAGGCTGCGTAATGTCACCGTGGTTATTCAATCTATACATGGATAATTGTATGCAAGAATTGAAAGAGGTGGGCCTGGGCGCGAAAATGAGTAGTCTGCAAGTATGTTGTCTGTTGTATGCTGATGATGCGGTGCTGATTGCTAACAGTATGGAAAATCTACAGTCCCTCGTATCTAGGATGAACGAAGTATGTATGATGAATGAGCTAATGATGAATGTAAATAAGTCCAAAGTCATGGTGTTTGAAAGAGAGAGTACGAAAACAGTATGCAATATAGTTGTGAATGATGAATGCTTGGAGCAGGTTGATGAGTTTGTGTATTTGGGAAGTATGTTTACGAGAGATGGAAAGACTGATAGGGATATTGAAAGAAGGGTGAATGCAGGAAACTCCATTAACGGAGGACTGAACGCGGTTGGCGCAAACAAAAAGTTGTCCATGGAAGCGAAGCTAGCAGTCCACAATGGAGTGCTGATACCAACCTTGATGTATGGCAGTGAGGCATGGAACTGGCAGAGGAAGGATGAAAGTAGACTGAATGCTGTAGAAATGAGATCTCTGAGACGAATGTGGGTAAAACCATGTATGATCGAGTGAAAAATGTTGAGATTCGTAAAGAATGCAAGGCTGATGTAAGCGTAGTGAGAAAGATTAAGAAAGGGACGCTTAGATGGTTTGGGCATGTAGAGCGAATGAACGAAGAAAGGAGTGTAAGGAGAATATATGACGCGAATGTGAATGGAAGAAGAGCCCGGGGACGCCCGAGGAAGACATGGCACGATCAAGTGGATCAAATACTCGAGTCGGGCCATGTCAGAGTCGGAATAACAGAAGAGAATGTATGAGGCGTTGTATGAATGTGAATGAAGCAAGAAGTGTATGCCAAGATCGAGTTGTTTGGCGGTCCATCCTCTCTGCCTACCCCTGCGGGGAAACGGCGTGATGGTTAGTTAGTTAGTTAGTTAGTTAGTTAGACCAATTGTAAATATGCCAAAGGGATAAAATTCGACCCTTTATAAATCGGTTTTTACTTACCACGGTAGTATAAGTCGCATATCACGAACGAATTTATGTTTAGGTTTTTTTTGATACGGTTATCTTTGTCAATAAAATCTATAACATGGTTTATGGCTTTACATTAACAAAGCCATGAAAGTTATATTACAGAGGCAAACTACAGGAAATAATAATTATCTTCAAAAATTATAGTGGAAAAGCAGAAGTCAACCAAATTGCATCCCAGGTAACATACCCGCTTAGATTAAAAATACAACATGTGCACACTTTGCGGTACTGAAATGCATACAGTTACCATCACTATTGACGATACAGTATAAAATTAGTCTCGATGGTAATTAATATGTTTAGTTACTTGTAATGTCCATTTCCGCTTTCTCCCCTTCCCCTCCATAGACATGCCTTATTACGTTGGCCATAAAAAAGTTTTCAAAATCGATCTATAATGTTTTCTATTTATTTTTTGTCTTGCAAACATTTGCCTAGCTTAGCAATGTTATTATTGCAAAATTATGAAAATGAAATAACATTTACCCTTTTCAATATAGAGTCGGGGGAGGGCGTGCGAGGGAAGAAATAAACAAGGGTATTCGAGGGAAATTTCTATAATAATTTACCGTGTTTCATTTTCACACTTCCTCACACTAGCGGACCTCCGGCATAAATAATGGCCTTCTTAATCAGGAAACAGAAATATTATGATTTAATAATGTGGGGCTCGAAATCCACGAAGGTAATGAAAAACTTTAGCTTGTATTTATTTACGTACGAAACAAGTCTGTTTGTGTTCAATTAATATCCCTGCCAAAGCCTTTGTGGTTTTTGCAAGGTTCAACATAAATATGACGTATTTTCTTCTTTTATTGCATGGAATTGGAACAATTCTTAATTATTCGTGTTCTAATTCAACCTTTTGCAATAAATGCGGAAAGGCAGTTCTCGGAATACGAAAACCATCACAGTTTTCAAAAGGTAGACATTTCTTATTAGAGATTAAGGGGGTGGTACAGCCTTGGGTTAGTTAAACCGGCATCATGCCTGGTTATGAATTAATTTTAAAGAAAATTTGTTTTTACAATATTAACGCCACGTGCATAAATAAGGGGGAAAGAATATATCAACCTAATCCGATACTACTCTAATACCATGTCGATACCTTAATTCAATAGGGAAATAAATCAAAATTTCTGGGATTTGAGTTTTGGGGTAACACATCACATACTAAAAGCTTTACTCCAAACCAATCATAACCCCGGGCAACGATGGGTAATTCAGTTAGTTTATGTATAGAATATAGACAATTTTAATCAATGTAGGTTTTTCATTTACTCATTTAAGGTGTAGTGACATTTTATTCAGAAGGAACGTTTTTAGTTATGATTTAAATAGAAATAAATAATGTGTTTGTTTGATGGTTCGTGGAAGGTTGTTATATATTTAAGTACATACATTTTAGTATTCAAATCTACATACGGTTTACATAGAGGTAAAGGTGACTATATGTCATACAGCTAGTATGGCACTTGATGAGTTACACCTCTGAGGGAAGGATATAAAAATGAATATTTTACGAAGATTCAAGATTCATCCATAAAATCATCGACATTCAATTTCTTTACGTTTAAGATTACCTACATAAAAAATTAGAACGAAGTTGATTAGATTGGACTAAAAAATCTCCGTTCATGAATATCATCGAATATGCAAATAAACTTATGTGATCTTGACCCACAAATTTCATTAAATAAATCCACATGATTTTAAAGACGACGCGTCAGTATTCCATTTTCAAATTGACCTGAATGTAGTTGGAAGGGGTGGACTGGGTAAGTGCTTTCCTAAATTATGAATTCTTAGGAACGTAGATACCGTGGTGATAAATTCATGGAAATTCTGTGTATTTTGTTTGGTATTTCTAACCTGCATGTATGAGGAAGGAAAAGGCCATAAAATTTCACGTGGTGTCGAAATAATAACATGCAACGGCTTGGGCTACCTTACCTTGCTATCTCAGCTGAAAATGTATTCGAAAAACGATCTGGTAGTAAACATTAATACAATACCTAGCATCTTATTATTTTTGATTTTTTACAGTCAATAATTATTTCTTATTTTGGTTAAAATAAAATTCTTATATTGTATCATTTTTAAGCTCCAATATTTAATATTTAATCAGAAACATATTTAAAAATATTATTTATTATTCGTAAGTTAGACTTTACCACGATTGTGTGTTCTAAGTTCGTAACATATTCTATTTATTTAGGTTAAATCGCTGTTTTAAAATACAATCTTGTTTTTACCTACAAACGTAAACAATTTTTTACATTATTAGTAGGCCATATTGTTTTTCAATTTCCATCTATTAACTTAATAATAAATAATAACATTATTAAAATTGATTTACTTTGAATAAAAAGTTTAATGAAAGAAAATTGAAAATTTCATGGAGTTCTACGAATTAAACCCAATACCAATTATTAATTAATTTCATTTGTTTATTCCTTTTCCACATTATTACCTAAAAAGTACCTTAAAACATTTAAATTTCAATAAAAGTTTTTAATTCTTTTTTACGTTTACTTTTACGGGAAGAATCACTTCCTGAAATTACCTCACATCACCCTCATGAAATTACAGAAAAAAATATTTTACGTTTTAACCTACGATGTGAAAAACAAAGTTATTTACCCACAATCTCCCAAAAATAATTCATATATTCAGATTTATATTTTAGAAGGGATGAGTAGAAGATGTCCAATATATATCAATATAAGAAGACAAAAGTTGTGCAGTCTGGGTAATGGAGAATGTTCAAACGCGTTATTTAGTGCATGTATGTTGTCAACGAAATGTAGTAGTGAGTCGAGTAGGTAGGTACATACAATGTAGGAGATATAATTAACTATTTGCCTATAGTAATATTGAATAATTTTTCAAAAATAGTAGGGAGAGTTATTGAAACAGCTCACTCAATATCTTAAAACAAATGTTACTATCTGAAAATCAATGTGTTTTCAAAAGAAAGAAATGAACTTCGGATGCTATTGAATCGGTTGAAAATAGCGTAAAACATAATCTCGATAACGGCAGGCCTTCGATACAATTGATAATACATATCTTTTTTTAAAACCCCAAAAGATTTGATTCTTGGGACGTGAACTGTTTCTCACCAAAAACTACATACCGGATTGATCATAATTAGTTAGAATTTAAAATGAAACAAGTCGAGTGATACAAATCCAATACGGTATTCCACAAGGGAGTGTCTTATGTCCGATGTTATTTTTGATATTATATATTAATGATTTAAGCAACCTAAATTGTTACGACTCGCTCATGAATTTTGCTGATAATACATTCATTCTTTCTCACGAAAAGTCGTGAGAGACTGTATTAGAAAAGGCTAAATAAGTTACGATTCGGGCATTCATCCCGATTCCTACCACACATATGATGGCTAGATTCATTTTCACTAATATTAAGTTAATAAAAACTTTATTATGATTATACCTTTATAAGGATAAGTGCCGATTTATACGTGTGTTCAATTGTCATGGAACCGTATGTACCAATGTATGTATGTTAAAGCATGTACTTACCTACCTACTCGAATCACTATTACATTTCTTTAAACTAATTCATTTGCACATTCTCCAATTTCCAGATTTCACATACTGGGTAATAAATATGGACATATTTATAATTGACAACAACCTCCTTCTAGCCTCTGAATGTAATTAGGAAATATAAATATTACACATTTCCTTACGAATTGGCTGATGAACACTATGCTAGAATATGTTTTCTGTTGCGTTAGGTATATTTTATAAGTGTGATATTTCCAATAT
Organism: Halesus radiatus; assembly: GCA_022606495.2. Classification (NCBI taxonomy): domain Eukaryota; kingdom Metazoa; phylum Arthropoda; class Insecta; order Trichoptera; family Limnephilidae; genus Halesus; species Halesus radiatus. The sequence continues at coordinate 68,375 of JAHDVE020012047.1, forward strand.
TATTACCAAGTCGTGCGATGAGGAAGACAATTTCTGGTTCAGCTAAAGTTTCAGCCGTCACGACGCGCGGCGGTGGAATCCGAAATTCAGTTTGGAAACTCCCTCCACGGAGCGCATAAGCTGCGAGAAACTGTTTCTGATTTCACCACTTTTATGTTTTTTCTTTTCTTTCAGCACTATTTATTTCATTCCGGCCACTGTCGCCATAGACGCCCTCCACCCCAACTTCTCAGTCCCATCTTCGCGGAATCGAATCCGCCAAGGGAAGCTGCCAACTTTTTATTCCTCGTCAGATAGTATCGGAATATTATTTATTTATAGATGGATCCTGGATTAACTTGAAGTTGAGAAAGATAAACATATATTTTTAATGTGAATTACCCCAAGGGTTTAAGTAATCCGGAAATTGACAAAAATGTATTTTTTAATTAAAACAATTTAAAGGGTAAAATGAGTTTTTCAATTATTATAACTCTTTATTTCTCAAAAACTGTCTAATTTAAAGTAATTGTAGTTACTAATTGATTTTGATTCAGCTTTTGTCACATACTTGTAGTTTTTATCAATTGTATTATTTTTATAAAAAATCTGATACAAATGAACGTTTACTATAAGAAAAATAAGTGGATTAACAAAACATTATTATTGATTTTAAAATATTATGTCAAACCTCAAGATGTTTGCTTCCTATACAAATATTTAAAAATAAAAAGCAATTTAAGTTATATTAAAATACTTTTTTATCGACGATAAACTTTGGTATAACCTCCATCGTATGTTAAATTAATATTAATTTTTAAATCAAAAAATCATTGATTTTTTTCACTTCATTTTATGACAAAGCAACTGTAACTCAAATTCACCATTTTGTCCTGAAAAGTAAATTTGCAGTTACAACACTTTACCCACAGCCTGTCGATTTGATGCCTATCTATGAATAAAACATTACTTGTATAAAAAAGTAAAACGTTTACATTCTGAAAAATATTTGCAAATGTATTTTTATTTCCGTCATGAAATCGCGTTTATTTAAATACAGAACGAGAAACTTCAATAAAATCACGATTCACGATTGTAAACTTCACATTTATCAAGTTGCTCCAACATCGCTGCACTAGGGGTAGTTCCCCTGAACCAATCGCTGAGAAAATTCTAAATACATCTACCCCTCCGACTGCGGGGTAAATGATAAAACGAGTTAACGTTATTACGTTAGAAGAGGAAGAAGTTGATACGTGACTTCTTTCCTCGCTACGTGAGGCCGGAGCAAGACTGCAAGATTACGTCATTAGGGTTAGACGGAAACTTGATCGTGAGGGAGGGACATACAATGTAATGTTTGTCATGCAGAAATATTACATCAACTCGTATTACGAACATACATTATTAACTTAGGTTACTCGAGTAAAATAAGTCGGTGCGTACTGTTTTATTTTCAAACGATTACTCTTCATCATCTTATATAGCATAACAATAATTCAATAATCTCCACATAGCCGTTTTAATGAAAAATCACCTCGATATATTTAACACGTACAATTTTAATTATACATGATGTTGCAAAGAGAAAATCTGAATTTAATAAAGTTACTGGTACAATTTCACTAAATTTTGTGGCGTTGTGTTTTGTAACGCGGTCGGTCACGTGAGGCGAGCTAACGCCTTCACATACAAACAACTCTTATTTAAAAAAATGTATCACAATATTACAAATAAAATCACTATAATACTATGCTTTAGGAACGAAGGCAGCGTTTGAAAATTGGATAGCTTATAAGTACGAAGATAATAAAGTATTACAAAGTCGGGGAGTTCAAAGACTTCACGCTACCGACGACGGGTTAAATTTCCTTAAAGGAAAATGGAATTAAAGCCAGTGATATTTTTGTTGTCAAAACCTATAACATAAATAAAATTATAAAGAATTTTAAATAAAAAAGTTTGTGTCTACTATAATTCGAAATAACTTAATATGAAACATATAATTACACACATTTTTTCAGTAAAACTAAGTAATTGAATATTTTATAACAGCCCGACGTGAAGTATTTAAAACATTAATTTGTAATAAGTTTAAAATATGTAATAATGTCAGGTCACCGTGAACTGTTTTTTTTTGTAATGTAATTATTACTTATGTAAGAATGATATGATCGAGTGCATCAAATAGGCTGCTGATAATGCCATTTTCAATTCGGACTCATTATGAGAATACAATATTATTAAGTACGAATTCGTTATAAGTTCGTTAAGCAATTGAAATATCTTCTACCAAGGGATACTTTGAACAATCTTGATTTCTTAAAAAATAACTTTGTTTTCAGTGTCTTTTGAAAACACAAAATTCTTAATTCAAGAGTTAATCTTCCATTATATAAAGGAGAACGTCCGGGCGGGCGTCAAAAATATACAGTTTTACTCCGACCCTGATGAAATTTTGCACACTTCAACTACAGAATAAGAGAAAGGTTACTGTCTACATGAGATTTCGAAAAACCATCACCATTCCCTTTTTTTACCCCTTAAAGCAGAATTTTGTTACTACTTGATAAAATTTCGCACACTAGACGTTCAAAATAAGAGGAAAATTATCGGGTAGAGGTTAGAGTTGAGGTAGGGGTAGGGATAGGGAAAGAAGTAGGGATAAAGGTTGGAGTAGAAGTAGGGATAGGGGTAGTGATAGGGGTAAAGGTAAGCTTTGATCCAAACTATTCATAACCTCGGGCAATGTCGGATACTTCAGCTAGTTTATTATATAACTAAGAAAAGTAACATAATAAATAAAATTATAATAATAGATATTTAAAAAAAAAAAAAACCGATCGTGTCGTGTCAAAAATACGCCTCTTTGCATACCTGTCTTGCGATATTTCGATGGCCTGGTTCCTTGCAGGATTAGTTAGTATCTTCTCGCACGATATCATTATAATTTCATAATACCGTAAAATTTCTCAGAATTTGTATAAAAATATGGTCAGAATCCCTAGGGCGGAGATGGATGCTGAAGTGGGTAAGAGTTCAGTTATTGATTAGATTTTTAGTGGTTTTCTACGAGCTCACTACCTCCTGTTAATGCCTCTCAGCTAAATAAGTCAGCATTAATTAATAGACTTTATTAATTGATAAACTAAAGTTTTTAAGACAAGATTTTTGTGCATAGCGCAAAGGGTAACAATTATTTTTATAAACAATAATTATTAGTCTGAAACACTCATCCAAATTGAAAAAACCTTCCGTGAAAAGATAAATGTCGCCGACAGGACTCGAACCTGCACCCTTCTGATTGCCGGTCAGGTTACAGGTGAAATATAATAAAAACAGTAATTATTGAATGAAACACTAGTATATATTGATTAACTTGGCGGGTTTGCGATAAGCCGACGTAGCTCAACAGTAGAGCATCTGACCGGACATCAGAAGGGTGCAGGTTCGAGTCCTGTCGGCGACATTTATCTTTGCTCGGAAAGGTTTTTTTCAATTTGGATGAGTGTTTCAGGCTAATAATTATTGTTTATAAAAATAATAGACTTTATTTTTATTTTTACGTGACACCTCAAAAGAACGCCCCTTTATGAACGATGCAAAAACAGGGGAACTATATCGCTACCCGGTTGGGCAACGCTGTAAGTCGGGTTAAGATGTGGCTGTAGGAAGGGATTTGTTAATTCATTGATTAAATGTAGAAGGAAAGACGGATGCCGACAGCTCGTTCCACATACGAGCCGATGAAGCCAACATCAACTGTGAACGGGTGTTCGGCTCATGTCCGTCGAGTTTCACTTAAGTACACCGGTGCGGAGGGGATCAAAGCAGTTAGCTCCTTCGAGCAGGCTCCATTGAAATATCTATGAAACAGACTCAATATGCCTACATTGCGTCTGTACATAATGGCAAACGGTATGTTATCAATGAATTGTCAAACAGACGAATTTTGTATAGAATCAAGCAGGTTTATCAAGTATTTGGGAACTCTAGCCCAGAGGTGACATCCAAATTCAATTGTTGGACGTACTTAAGATGTATATAGGATTAGCAGTTGGTCACTATTTAAGAATCTGCTAGCCCTATACAAGACGCCCAGTTTCTTGGAAACCAGATTTACCCGGGCGTCTATGGAACCCCGATACTTGAGGTGCTCTGAAATACTTACCCCAAGCATTTCAATGGGAACTTAATCTAGATGAATGATTGCTCGCTTTTGTTGTACGATGATGATTTTTCCACTTCCACTTATTGCATATTTTTTTGCCCGTAATAAAGTTCTCAATACCGAAATACACAACAACAAAAAAACAAACATTTTTATATTACGTAAAAATACGAAGAAATTCATTTTTCATACTAAGCTGAGCATAACTAAAATATGATAAGATTATAAAAGAAATATGCCTACCTAAGAGCTAAATTTTTATGGATATATTATGTATAAATAAACGTACATTTTTAAATAGCTAATACTCAGTTACACGAAAATAAAGAGATAGTTGATCTTCAAAAACATAGACCAAGGGGCCAAGTCTGTATCTTTTCCGTTAGTGAACGCAAGTTAAATCGGTCGTAAACAACAATTTTTGACAGTTTTCATAAATGCAGTGTCTTACATTTACGTTACAGACGTAAACGCAAACTTAACTTATTAGCGCGATACGAACTACCAAACCGTCAAAATGTGATGTTTATGGCCGATTTAACTTGCATTAGCTAACGCAAAAGGTACAAACTTGACCTCCATGAAAAAAATGTTATGATGGTTATTCAACGTATTTCTAATAATATTGCACTACCCACGCAATAACATATTTGTATAAATAGCAAGCTTAATGTATGTATAGGTAAAGTAAGGAATCACCGAGTTAAAGTTTACCCCGTCGTGTATCTACCCTGATGATGAACACTGGGAGGTTTTCAGAAACGTTGACTAAATGACGAGGTAAAGGTAAAGGTTTTATAACCATCCGTTTGTAATGCTTGGTACCATTTTTAACTAATATTAGGATGATTTGATTTATAAACGTTCGCTAGATTACCGGTCGTTTGACAGCTGTCAGTTGTTGCCCGACATCACTTATTTGAAAATGTGCACTATTTCAAATAAAAATACAATATATGATTTGCCTTTGGAAAGAAGATTCCTTATGGAGCAGTGAAAGTGATGACAAGCAAATGGCAATTATTCAAGATAAAACAAACAAAAAACTGACGGATAACGGTCCGTTAACGAAACGGTTCGTTACGTAACATAAATTTGGTAAAAAGTAGATCTGTCTCGACACGGGAACTCCTCCCAATGAAGCAAGCATTTCAAAAACCATTTTAATATTTATGAATTTTTTAATTCGTAGAACTCAAGCTGTCAAGAATGTTGAAACAGCTGTCACAATAATAAAAACTAAAAATACTTGCAGAACTTAATAACAACATTATTAAATTTGATTTACATTATATTTAAAAAAATGTTAATATTAACTAACTAACTAACTAACCATCACGCCGTTTCCCCGCAGGGGTAGGCAGAGAGGACGGACCGCCAAACAACTCGATCTTAGCATACACTTCTTCCTTCATTCACATTCATACATCGTCTCATACATTCTCTTCTGTTATTCCGACTTCTGACATGGCCCGACTCGAGTATTTGATTCACTTGATCGTGCCATGTCTTCCTCGGGCGTCCCCGGCCTCTTCTTTCATTCACTTTCGCGTCATATATTCTCCTTACACTCCTTTCTTCGTTCATTCGCTCTACATGCCCAAACCATCTAAGCGTCCCTTTCTTAATCTTGCTCACTACGCTTACATCAGGCTACATGTTAATATTTGTTGTCCAAATAAGAAAATACAATACCAATACCACAATACTTTTGGCCGCGAGAGTCTTAAATCATATGACCATATTAAAGTTGAATCAAAAGCACTGCAGTCGTAATATTTAGATAACAGATCTTCTCCCGCCATGCGGATGTATCAGGGTAGCATAAACGTGAAACGATGTCAAATAAAACACAACGGCCATTACTCGGCGCGTGACTGCCGCTCAACAAGATTAAATATATTCACTTTTCATGTTGTAACGTGTGTGATTCTCCAGCGGGGAGGGTTGAACCGACCAAACTTTCACAACTACCCACGCCCGGTTCAGGTCGCAGCTAGTTGTGAGCAACCGGCAAGCGTTTGCTTAATTCAGGCATACAGGGTGGCATCAAATCAAAATTCGTGATAATTAAAAAGCATTGCATAATAACACTCTTATACACAAAATTTGACTAGAGTATGACTTTTTTTTAAAAAAAAAGACAAAAATAACTAAAAATAACTAAATAAATTGAATTAAATGTGACTAAAAAAAACGTAATAATTGAAAAGTCTGATTACTATAAGGAATTCCAGTCCAATTTTTTTTTTGACGTTAATGACGTTAAACTTAAATACCAGTATATTTCGTTTTATTTCTAAAGTTAGTTTAAATAGTTAAAATAATTTTCAAAGTTTCAATTGTTCAAAGCCAGCCAAAATCTATGGCTCGTCGGATTTGATCAGTTTTGAGGTTGGAATGTCAAATGTCAAATCATCTATTCATGCATAAATAAACATAAGTAAGAAAATTATGTCCCTTTTTAGAAACATTAACTTAAATAATAATAATAGTATTGAGCATTAACAATAATTCCAAATGCAATGGCACCAACATATCAAGGTGTTTTGTTGGGATGATTTTTTATTCACCTTCAAATAACGATTTATAAATTCAACGTATGATTATATATAATAAAAGTTGTACATTCAGAATCGGCGTTTGCCGATCTATATTTTTGAAGCCATTATATTTTTCACTGGAGTTCCTCATTAAAAATTTCTAATTTAAAAAAAGCTATTATATTAAATATTATATCTACAATTTGACAATTATAAGACGTACTATCACGCATTTACCAAAAAAAGCCAAAAAATCGTTTCATTTCTTCGTTTCTTCGGTAAATCAGAGCATTTACAGAAATGATGGCATAAAAGGTAAAATATAAAAGCGTTTATAAACATTTTACCAACCTATCCTAACCCTACCCTACCTAAAGCTATCTTGCTTAAAGAGGGAGAGGGACGTTGGAGAGTTATCATTTATTAATTCAAAATAATGATAATATTAATACGCAATACGATAAACATAACGTTTTTAAATAGAAAAAATATTTATTAAATATTTTATAAATTTACATAGGCTTAGCATTTATCGAAATCTAATCAGAAATATTACTTTTTTCTGACCGTCCCATTGTACGTTTTACAAAATATTTAAAATACGAATATGATTTTTAAAGTGGTGAAAAGTATGTTTAATCATTTGTCGATGCGTTTTTGTAAATAGAAGATTTGTAATCCACATTACAAAAAAAAAAAAACATTGTTTTTACATTATATTATATTATATGTATACTATATTATATTTATTGTTTGCTACCCATTCCGACAAATTACTCAATTTCAAACAGTCAACACAGTGCTGCTGCAATGTTCGCAATATAGATTATCAAAGATTTATGAGATGTTATAGTAATAAGTGAATAATAGTGTAATTCTATAATTAAATAAAAATCCTGAGCTTATTTTTAGAGTTCAGTTTTTTGTTGAATATCTCGTCAAGGTTGCCTTCAAAGTTATAAAAAAAACTTAAGAGTATCTTATATTAAATTACCTTCGATGTACAAAACGAAAGGAGTATAAAACTCTTCAAAACAAAGATTTAAAGAAGCGTTATAAAATAAGCCAAAACAGGTATTCTCACAATATTATCTTTAAAACTTTATTATAATTGACGTAGCGCAAAAGGGACCCTTGCCCTTGCTATAAAAAAATGTTAGGCAGCATATAGAATTTTGAAATTAAGTTACTTATACGTTTTTAATTTTTTTTTTTACTTTTTTAATTGTATAATATTAATTACATACAATGGGAACTTGTACCCGCTAAGCCACTGCGAGTAGCTTGTCAGCAGGAGTTTCTTGGCAAGAAAATAGCATATCAGTTTTGCTATCGAGTTACTAGACTCCAATTACGTAATATCGATTTAAATAATATTTTCAAAATATCAGCAAGCATTAAACAAATTGAGAAATACAAAAATTAATAAACAAACAGTAGTACAGTTTTGTAACAGTGACGATAGACTTAAAATAATATTAGCTATTAAGGAGATATACAATAAAAGAGACCATCATATGTGTTCAATATATGTAGGTAAAGTTTTTTTTAATTTTATTATTAATGCGCAAGGATATTTTTAATATTGTTCACTATTCCTTTTGACAGAGAGAACGAAAAAATAAATTATTGCCCTAGCAAAAGTTGACCATTCCGTACTGAAATATTGCTTCAAGTGATCGAATTAGAAGTGATCACTCAAAATTAATATTTTGTGTGATCAGTTCTGAATAGCCAGGTCCCATATTGCCTCTTTCACTGAGTGAACTGGGTATATGCCAAACTTATTCTTCTTTAAGAAGTTCTTTTATACCACCTTTTTTAAATATATAAATATCAACATGTTATCACGATAAAGAGTAAGGGATTCATATAAATTTATTCATAACGACGCAACAAAGTGATTTTTTAAATTTTTTTATATGAATACCGCACAAGAGTCGGAACTGCTCTCAATCCTCTGGAGCCAGTGAGACTATGGCATCCCCAATTGGGGAATGTTGTGAGGCTAAAGGTATTGGGGATGGTAAGGAGAAGGGGAAGAGGAATGTGGGGAAATACCTGGCTATTCAGATCTGGTCACCAAACACGGCTAAAAGCCATTTCAAGCAACGTTTCAATTCTGAATGGTGGTCTTTCACCAGGGCGATACTGAGAGAATCTTCCATTCTGGAATGTGCGCAAATATACTATATATTATTTTTAAATGAATTATTAAACAGTTTTATTTAAACATTAATTAAATAAAATTTAGTTGCGCACGCCGGGATTTGAAACCGCGACCTTCGGATTCGTAGTCGAGAGCCTTATCCCTCGACCATGGAGGCCGTCAAATGACTACAAATCTTTGAAATAAAATTTCTTCCAGATTAATGACGGTTTCATCAACGTAGCTCGGTGTCATATTTGCTGCTCACCCTGCTGATCATTGCATCGTAGTATTTGATTGGTCACAACGATTACTGTATTTGCAATTTTCAAACTAATGTGTACCCATTTTTTTTAGTTGATTAAAATTATGATGTTGCAAATTCTTGATTTTCGTTTATGTGCCATAATTGATTTGACAGCGAAAGTAATGCCTTGTGACGACTATTACTAGCTCCAAATAAAGAAACATTAATTTAAAAAAAATATATTTCATTCCAAACATTTATTTTTGCAAAATATATCTAAATAATAAAGTTCTTAAATTCATTCTTCTTATTTGAATGTGTAATCTGTTGCTCACGGGAGTGATATATCTATGGGCTAACCTCAATACAACATGGCGGGTTCAATCTTTTTCATATTAATTTTAAAACAGTATAGCAAATTTTTACATTTGGATTTCATTCAAAATACTCTTTAAACCTTTCCGGCGCCAATAAGAACGGCAAGTGTGCTATTTTCAGTAAAATCGGTCAAGTAATTTTCGAAAAAATCGAGGACAGAGAGACGAACCTACATTTTTATATATAGAGAAGAGATATGTTGGAAGAAACGAGCTGTTTTGTTTATTTTCTTTGGAAGACTAACTAGCACCTTATTAAAATTAGAACATTATTTTGAATGTCGGTTAGTTAAACGGTGTAACGGTTTTCTTTGTCTTAATTATTGAGTAAACTTAACATAGCTTCTGATATTTGGAAGCAGCCGTTAAACTTTTCAATTCCTTTGTTTTCATGTCTCTATTGTTTCTAGAATATCTATGGGTGCCTACCATAATTTCATGGGCTCTAGTCAGAGACACAAGCTTATTCACCGATCAATATAATATAAAATACATTTAATCACACGAGGAATAACGCGATGTTAATGTAAATTCATGTCACGTTACATGAACATTTGCTCTACGACTACAACAAAAATGCATTAGTTATTCCGATTTTTTTTATTGAAAAAGTCCCCTGAATCCGGCTAAAGCTCCTCAGGTTAGCAAAATTCCATAGTATCGGGGTAGGGGTAGGTATTCTAGGTAGCGATGCGCATTCATTTGCCATGCAAAACATCCTATAAATTTTATATTCCCCTGGTAGTGCCGCGAACGCCCCGCCCCGACCAGCAGAAGTTGCGGGAGACGGATGGAGGAGAATCGTAAAATGAGACTTGTTACGGAATATGCAGATGTCTCCGCCAATTTAATGACGTGAAATAAAATATATGGAAAATTTTCGCAGGAAGACGAGTCGTGATATTAAAATGGTGTATTTAAAAAAACATATAAATCTGCAGCGTTAAAGTGAAAATCGGATATAGACAACTTTAACAAATTACGTATTGCTGTACATTTGCCCATCATTCCAGATTTTTTAAATATATTTTTTTTATTTCAGTACCGCAAAAGAGTTTCAAATGTCTGGAGCCAGTGAGCCTACGTCATCCCCATTTGGGGTATGTTGAGAGGCTGGCGGAACTGGGAGAATGCGAGAGAGGAAGGTGGGGAAGTTCTTGGCTATTCAGATCTGGGCAGCAAACACGGTTAAAGCCAATGGTAGTCTTTCACCGGGGCGATGCTAAAAGTATCTACCGCTGTCAAACGCGCCGTTAGTATAGTATATGTTATTTTAAATGAATAAGTTGTGATATAAAACAATTTAATTTTAATTTTAATACGAAATTCATTAAAAATAAGATGTAGCATATTTGAAGCACGTTATAAAGTCGTAGATACCGTTAGTATCGCCCTGGTGAAAGAACACCATTCAAAATCGTAACGTTGCTTTAAATAGCTTTAGCCGTATTTGGTGACCAGATCTGAATAGCCAGGTACTTCCCAATCTTCCTCTTTCTCATCTCCTTCCCCTCCTCAATACCTTCAGCCTCATAACATACCCCAATTGGGGATGCCATAGTCTCACTGGCTTCAGACGGTTGGGAGCAGCTGGGACTCCTGTGTGGTATCACACAAATAAATAAAAATATGCATCACAACCTTTTTATTCTACTTGATTAAACCGCTGCCAACCGAACTGGTCTTAATAAGATTTTTTTAAATAGTAAACGTCGTTCGCACTTATAACACCGAATGCAGCAATAACTTGAAGAATCCAAAGTTAAATTTTCTCTGAATAGTTGGGACTTTACATAGAAATTAAAAACAACTCCACAGAAATTTAAAAAAATCATTTATCTAATAATTTTTATAATTTAAAAAATAAATTAAAAAAATCCTTTATCTATCTATATATATATATATAAATCAATGTAAATTCGTTTGTTTGTCCTCGCGATGTTCTCGAAAATCATTGGACCGGTTTCGCTGAAAATAGCACATATGTTTTTATTAGTGCCGAGACGGATTAAAAAGTAGTTTAAATGAAATCCAATACGTAAAACTTTTGATCTAACGTTTTAAAATTAGTATGGAAAACATTAAACCCGCCATGTTTTATTTAGGTTAGCCCATTGATATATCTGGTTAGCCACAGATTACATATTCAAAAGAAGAAGGTATTTTGGGTAGAATATTTTCAAAATGGATAACACGAATAGGTAGTACATACTTAAAAACTTTTTATTTAGATGTTTTCCATTTTGAAAGTATTCTATCCGAACGAACCTTCTTCTTTTGAATATGCAATGTGTGGCTAACTTGAGTGCTATATCTATGGGCTAACTTCATTAAGACATGGCTGTTCCAACGTTTTTCATACCAATTTTAAAACGTTATGGCAACAGTTTGGATTTCATTCAAACTACTCTCTAAACCTTCCCGGCAGTAATAAAAACAAACTTTTCTATTTTAAGCGAAACCGGTGGAGTACACAGGCAGACAAATATTCATTTTTATGTATAGAGATTGCATATTGTTCTTGTAACTTGGATTCATATCGTTCAATAAGAAAAAAAATTTGATAGTTATGATAAATTTTGTGTTTTAATCCATTATTATTCAAGATTTACAATCTCCTGATTCCTATCGCTTTATTAAGCCATTTCAACTCTATGGAATTTAATACGCCATTCCGTATCACCTGCAAATCGTCGCGAATTTGGCACACAGAACGAGTAACTGGATTTGGAATAAAAATTTCAACACGAGCCTCGAATGCATTGAAAGGTATTTGAAACAAAACAGACCAAAAGTATCCCCCCACAGCGCCGCTTACAGAAAGGAACTGCCTACAATGTCGCGTCGAAGTAAACTATATGCGTTTCGAAAATATACGTGAATGTGGATGTACACTGACGTGTATCTCCATAAAGGTATTTGTGTATGAACGTGTATAGACGTGTAACGTAGTACGATTATACCTGTTGTGACATGAATGTCGAGTTAACATGTATTGTAGGCATCAGCGCCGAGTGTAGACTGTATGAAAAGAGACGCAGTTGAGGTTTTTAAAGTGGTACGAAGTTGTCGGATGGTTTTTTTGTGATGTGGTGACGATTATTTAATTTTTAATAGTTATTTTGAAACAGTTTTAATTTGCCATAAAAGGCGCAATTGCTCTCCTATCACATAATAACTCAACGAAATCAAAATTATTATTAACATGATTTTTGACTTTTTTTTTAACAATACTATTTTTCATAGAATGGGAATTTGAATCCGCTAAGTTATTGCAAGTACCTTGTCAGCAGGAGTTTAGTTCAAAATTTTTATATAATATAACAATAAATTAAAATAATCAAACAAATAGCAGCGCAATAATAGAACAATATATACTCGTACAATGTGCAAGAGCGATTTTATTTTTTAATAATGTAGACATTAGAACAGTTTTATTATAGTGAAAATAGACTCCAATTTCATAATAGCAAATAAATAATATTATAAAAGTATCAAGATATCAGTAAGTTTCACAGAAGTTGACAGATACAAAAATAAAAGTACGGTTAAATAATTTATTAGAATTTGTTTGTACAGAAAGAATGCATTTTTGTGATATATGTATTCAAAAGAGAAAATCGATTATGATGAATTGTGATGTAAAATGACTTAATACAGCTCCATTTACCGGCCCATTTCAATGAGCTTTCACCCCCCTCATCGGCAAAGCCTCCAGCACTTTGTGTCGATACAAGCACAAGTACCAGCCCGAAGCCTCACGAGCCCTACTCTTGCCGACGCCACCAGGAGCATTTGCATATCATAGGTCGGCCGAGCTTTTGAGCGTCGCATCGCAACTTTTCACAATTGCACCATGCACAGTGGATGCGACGTCAGAGGCGTCGACGCCGTTGTTCTAAAAGCTGATGGCGATGATGCCACAAAGGGAAAGGGATGATTGCGTGGTTGGTTTATTTCACATTATGCAGAAGCATGCTTCTTTTGACATTTCATTACGTCTATCCTTTAGATTTAAGAATTATAAGGATCGACGTAATCTATTATTCATCGATAAAATGTCTAAAAAAGGTTTTTTGTATATTACGTGGAAAACCATGTTATTCAAATAGTGTTAAACGATGTTACTAGAACATAACCAGTATAAAACGATAAGAAAAACATTGTGACATAGGGCACTAGAGATGATTTTACGGAAAAAAACGGCCCTGTACAAATCATCATCACCATATTTAATGCGTGCTTAGAATCATGGTTTTGAGTATATGTACTGATATGAGTACACGTGTATTTTTAATATAATATTATATAAATTATCTAGATTTGCCCAAATAAAGAAAAATGTGTTCTGTGTTTATCATTCGTCTATACTTAAGATTATTATTTTTTTAGTATTCTATATATTCCTAATGAAGAAAGCATCGCTTTTGACACATGTAGATAGATGTATAATGTATATTAATAAAGTGGTGAATACAAAATAAAATTTAATTCGTTTATTAATAATGACGTCACAAAGTGAATACCAATCTTTTGAAGAAATTGTACATATTTTTATATTTAAAAAGGCGATTCTATCATTTTTAAGTAGGTACCAACGAACATATAATAAAACAAATATTGAATTTTTCACTACGTGTTCTTTCTTAATTTTGTTGAAGTTAAGCTAACTTTATGACATATAGTAATTTTATTGAAGCCCATTTTTTATATTCTAATTAAGTTATGTGATGAAAACATAATTGTGTAAAATTACATAAATAAGACTGTTCAATCGACATGCGGATCGAAAATTCACAGAAAAAAAACGAGAAAGGGATGCTTTTGCAAAAATGATACAATTACTCGTTCTTGTGTGCTATAGGCATTAGTGAACTTTTCCAGTGACATGCGGTGAATGACACAAAAAGAAGAATTGTTTCTACTAGTATTTCCTAATTCTTAGTGGAGATTTCTTACTATTTAAGCTTTCAATATAACTGCTTACCAATGCATGGAAAAAGGCCTTGATATATTTAAAAACATACAACAATGTTGCATTCCCATTGTTGTATGTTATCAAATCACCCCTTTTTGGGATTACTAATTTTTGCTACATAATATTAAGTTTAACAAAGTTTTCAAGGCAAATATGTGAATGAAAAGATATTAAAAAAAAAAACAAATATTTGTCTATTTATAAACAATAGGAAAGTAACATAATTAAATATACATTCATACAGATGCAATAGAAATACAAACAAAATTTTATTCTTGTCGGGATAATTCGGTGGAGAATAACTTAAGTTATTTTTGAAAACTGGAAAAAAAAGAAAATTTTTAAATTTCATTAAAAGAAGGGAACCTCAAAAGGTGTTAGGTCTAAATAATTAGAAGTCCTGCAAAATGATCAACAAAGACAACTTAATAAAATTATTTAAAATACCCACTATCCAGTGTACCAGAAAATGATATACTTACATCCAACTTGCAATTATAAAAAGTTTCTATACAAATACAACTACAAAAATAGTGCTATTACTACACTTCCTTTATAGATTCCTTCTCTGTCGGATAACGTAAATTGTCAAGAAGACTTGCTAAGATGTATGAGGCAGTTAGGAATGCCTCAGGAATACGTGACTATCAAGAGAATCAAATATTTTTTCGGATAATTTCAAGAGAGACCATAATAGGAGAGCATGTATGAGACGATGTACTCATATGAGTATTATGGAAGCAAGGAGTGTATATGTCAAAACCGAGTTTTGTGGCATTCGATTCGCTCCGCCAATCCGTTTGATATTAGTGATACTTAGTGAATTAGTTAGACCAGCTAAATCAAATACAAAATAATAGTGCGCAAAATCCTTTATTTGAGGTTATTTTAAAATTACCAAACAATGTGAAATATTCTGAATTTCTGGTATTAAGGTTAAACCCCTTTGGGGCATCATTGTTAATTAAATGACTAAGTGATATTTTGTGTAAATCAAAAAAATATATACATACGAGTATACCTTGTACATACATATTTAGTTAAATTTGTATCCTGATGAAGGAACGATTGTTTTCGAAACATGTTGATATTTGTTTATTAAAATAAGTAGTGGTTTGTACAAAATATTTCTTATTCCGAATTTTTTGATCTGCTTCAGGATGCCCGTTTATTAAAATCGAAGTTACAAAGTACACTATCCTATCTTCTCTCTTCCCACCAACAGAGAATCGGCGTCATGCCAAGTAAAATACAGTTAATAAAACAGGATAAAATCTGTAAACCGCACGCCACTGAGCACCGCACTACAATGAGCGATAAAAAGCAGTCCGCGAGCTGCACTGTTTGCAAATGAGTCTAATGGATTCACAAAACAGTTTCACAAAATGGCTGAAAAGCATTTTAAGTTAACACGCCGATAAACATTTTTAACAAGTGAACCAGTGAGCCAGTGATTTGATGGTCGAACGATGTTAAAAGCAAAGTAATGACACACTATTTGAAATTCGGCATTTGCCGTCAATTCCACAAATTGTTTTAACGAGATCATCGTTATTTACTCTTCTGTATTTTTTTCTGTTTGATGTCGTTAATCATTTTTTTTAATAAAATAGCGGTTTTTTTAGGCATGAGCAATTTATGTTCATTAGACCA
The DNA here is from genome assembly GCA_022606495.2 of Halesus radiatus. Lineage (NCBI taxonomy): Eukaryota > Metazoa > Arthropoda > Insecta > Trichoptera > Limnephilidae > Halesus > Halesus radiatus. The sequence continues at coordinate 84,472 of JAHDVE020012047.1, forward strand.
AAATAAAATAATGAAGCAATGTATATTTATCTTCCTAACTATAATTATTTAATCGTTGAAAAGTACTATAGAATTTTCTTCTGGTTAGATTCCATTTTTGTATTATTGACTAGTATTTGTTATTGGTTAAGTGGTAAAAATGAGATTATTCACAGCGCATAAGTTTTGTTTTAAAATATCAGGAAGCAATTGGGCAAAATGAATATTTTGTTTTAAAATAGTGAGTACCCGAATATTTTGAAGATGTCAGCAGTGGTTTTAAACGGGATTGATCGAAAGTAATTATATGAAGCGTTTTTAATAATTATGTCATCAACACGAAACGATCTTTTCTAAAACAGAAAAAAAGCCTTTTTGGGGAAAGAGACGTCGATGAAAGATTATTTATTAATTAAAAATAATAATAATGCATTTATAAGAAAAACGCTATTTTTTTAGGAGCATGTTCGGTCTCTACTTCATTCGGCAAGTGTTTGGTTTTCCTTAACCTTTTAAACATTAAAGCTGTCCCTTATTACAATCATCCATCAATATTATTGTCATCATTATTTACAGTCCATAACAGTTTGAGAAGCGAAACCCCACAATTTCGTGTGGGTAATTTTCGTTTGTAGAACATCTTGGTATGTATAATTAATATAACAATCATTGAAGATAATATTAATACCTCTCAAAATGAAACATGAAACCGATAAGACACAGAAAAGAAAAATATAACGTAGCAACTAGGACTCGAACCAAGGACTTCGTGGTCTATCCGACACCTTGGGCTCTAATCCAGTTACAGCTAACCCAATCCGTAACATAATTTTTATCGTATGATACTTTGATTTTTAAGAACTGATCGTCTTGAATTAATTCCTAAATATTTTTGGCTGATACCTTTTTATCATGATCACAAGATTCTACCTGAATATTTGTAAACTTTAGATAGTGTCTCGGATATATGAGTACTTATCAGATTTTTATTTATATGGCACATCCGTTGACTTTTTTTACAAGTCTAAGATTAATATTCAATTTTGGAATAACTTATTGAAACCTCACTGAAATACTCGTATATTCTTAATCAAATTTGAAATAAAAAATATTTTTGTTTTAACACCAGTTTATTAGATACATAAACCAACCGCTTTTGGTTCTGCTTGAGTCTACTTCAGGATTGAATAAATACATGCTAAATTTAAAAAAAAAATTTAGAAAAACATAGAATAGATGGAGAGAGAAATCACATCAAATTTGGTGAAGGTTTGCTGAGGGGGTAGAGTGGGACTAGGGTAGCAGAAGTTGAACATGTTTAAAATTGTGCTACCCAATTCAATAAGTTATTCGATAAACATAATATTTTTAAAGAGAATAAATAGTACGGACATAATCAGCATTTATCAAAATCAAATCAGAAATATGCCGTTTTTCAGACCGTAAGTATTTTATACAAAATACTAAAAACATGAAAATAGTTTTTAAATATGGAGAAAAATAATTGGAATCCGTCCGTTTCCCCTCTAATCCTTTTTGTTCCCGGATGGGGAACAAGTAACTAGATAGCAGTAGAGTTTTTTTTGTTTCCTTTGAGTAGCTACTACTATCTAGTTACTTGATTCGAGTCTTAGTTTCCCATCGGGAACAAAAAGGACTCGAGGGGTTGAATTAAATTAAACAATGCTTTGTAATCCGCATTTAAAAAAAACATTAAAGTTAGTGTAATGAAAAAATGACACTACACCCGGTTTTTTGTTGATAATTTATTCTTGGCATTTAAAGAAAAACCTTCGAAGTATTTTTTGAGGATATACAACTTTTAAAAAATATTTTCTTTTACATACGTAGGATGGTCAAAAAGTGACACGTATTTTTGATAAATACCAAATACTAAAAGATTATATAAAGTTATAAAAAATTCTCATTAAAAACATTATGTTTATTGTATTGCGTAATAATATTATCATAATAATAAAAAAAATAATAAAATATTTTTATTTAAAGTATTCACTTTGTGATTTGACATATTAATGAAATAAAACAATCGCTTTGTTCATAACACCGAAATTAATTATTTTTTATTAGGACCGATCAGTTTGTCTTAACACAAGTATCATCAGGGTACAAAGTTAAAATAATCCAGATTACTATTGTTCATTAATATTATCATTATTTGGAATTAATTAATCATCCCTCTCTGACGTTCTTTTCCCCCTTAACTTGGGTAGTAGGTATTTTAAAATGTATGGTAACATGAAATATCTATACTGCTTGGTAATGACGTTCGTTTTCAGCTTTTTTTTATATGAATACCCCACAAGAGTCCCGACTGCTCCCAACCCTCTGGAGCCAGTGAGACTATGGAATCCCCAATTGGGGAATGTTGTGTGGCTTAAGGTATTGAGGAGGGGAAGGAGAAGGGGAAGAGGGAGGTGGGAAAATACCTGGCTATTCAGATCTGGTCACCAAACACGGCTAAAAGCCATTTCAAGCAACGTTTCAATTCTGAATGGTGGTATTTCACCAGGGCAATACTAAGAGAATCTTCCACTCTGGAACATGCGCAAACATACTACATTTTATTTTTAAATGAATTAATTGTAGAACAGCACAAATTAATTAAATAAAATTTACTTGCGCAAGCCGGGATTTGAACCCGCGACCTTCGTATTCATAGTCGAGAGCCTTACCCCTCGACCATGGAGGCCTTGATGGGGCTTGATTAATATACAACATTTTAACAGGTAAAACTTTTTCAATAGAGTATCCAGAATTTAGGTAATTGCTTGAATTAACTGACTGATAACTTAACTGAAAAACGAATTATAAAAAAAAAATCATTAAAAATACATCCAATTTAACGTTTTCCTATCTGAAATCTTTGAAAAGATGAACGTCAGAGCTGTCATAATTGTTGTAGATCCAAAATTATAAGGCTTTGCGCACTGGGAAGGCAGAAATGAAATTTTCTGACTGTTTCTATTCGGAATCGTTCATGCGCGGTCCCTTTATGCATCTCAGAGATCATTGTGACCTGCTACGAACCTCCTCTAGGAAGGGAATAATGGAAGCTAATTTTCTCCCTACGACAGACAAAGCCTCATCCTTTGTAAGGAGGATAAAATTTGTGCGGAATTTATATTACGATGTGGAATATTTCACGATAATTCAGCGAAATTGTACTAGAAGCTGGACTGTGGTTGACTTAAAGAAGCTGTTTTCAGAATCCCTCTCGTGAATGCTTTCTTTGGACCATTGATACGTTTTCTATAATTTCTATATTGGATTGGTTTCTTAGTAAAGGCATAATCAAGAACTAGTTAAAATCATATTATTATAGAAGAATTCTACTACTAAACAACCGTTTCAAAAGAAAATAAAACCTTTAATCGTACCTCTAAATGACTCATTCCGTGAGAGGTGACTTAAAAACTGTATTCTTGGATTTGTCTTGAATTATATGCTGTGTAATAAACCCTTGCAAATAAATAATGACTGGCGTATACAAGAGTGAATTTCACTTACTTATGAATAAAAATATTTTTTTTTGGTGGCAGTAAATAAAATCATACAAGGAAGTCGCCGCAATGTGGCCTAGCCACAGTTTGAAAATGGCCTTGTGCGCCGAAACAGCTGGCACAATAACATAAAAACTAAAGTACTTCCATAACTTAATAATAATATTATTATATTTAATTTACGTTAAATAAAAAAAAATGGATTTGTACGAATTAAACAAAACAACAATTAATTACAATTTCTTTATTTGGATTTCGAATATTCTCTAAGTTTTGTATGCAGCAGTACAAAAATCACCATTTTCAAATACTTTATAATAAATATTGATTTTAACAATAATATTTCGTGAGAACGATATTTCACAATTAACTTATTTCAATAATTTAAATTAACAAAAATGTTAATGTTTTTAACACCTTTATTTGATTTTTACTTTCTCACGCAGCTCAAATTGTACGTAACTTAACCCCTTCACGATCTAATTTGTGATTTCATACTCTGCTTAAATCCAATGTATAAATTGTTCATTGAAACCCGATATATTATTCCAAGGCACAAACGAGTCCGACACTTATTTACGCATATTGTGTCTTCGTGGCATTATTTATTCAATTAAAATTTCTGGAAAATACGTTTTATGTCAACCCTATTTTTTCCCTTTTCCAGTATGAACGTAGTTTAATTGTCCATAAATTTAACGAAACTCGCCAAAAGCCCTAAATTAACTGTGGTCCCTTATAAATCCGGAGTGAGCCTCCATAGCAACCCCTATACGCAGCCTCCCTTATATTGGTCAAGCGAGGGATTAAAGTAGGTTCTATTGATTGGTTCGGGTATGATTTAACATTAATAGCTTTCAGGATTTCAGGCAGTTGGAACTAATAGACAATGAATGCATTAGCTGCTACAAGTACAAAAGAATTCGGAGGAACCAAAAACGTATTACTGAAATGTCAAATTGAAAAGCCATCCTAATTTTAGTTTTGAATTTCCCCTCAAAGCCATTGTGTTTTCCTTTTCAGAAATTGTGTTGGAAATTTTGAATAATTGCAACCACACAGCGCAAATAAAAAAAAGGAAAAATAAGTTAAATTTTTAATCACGATTAAGTTATTACACGTTTTTGTCATTAAACATTACCTTAATTACGCCATGATTGAATAGTCACAATTCACAGTATTTTGAGACCCTTACCTGAAAACAAAGAAAAGATTTTTTATTAGTGTTAAACATTTTTCATACGTGCAGTTGAAAAGTAACTACTAAGTTCATAATTTATCAAAAAGCACTGTTGAAGCATCTCTTATTATTTAAGTCCAATTGATAGATATATTTTTTAGTCAAATTGTTGGATTTTTCACGAAAAACCCAAAATTTCCACTGTTCCATCATTTATTCCATTCAAACAAGTTTGAAATTTTTTTTCATGTATTAACTGATTTAAAGCAAATCAAATACTGGAGTCGGGCCATGTCAAGAGTCTGAATACCAAAAGAGTTTCCAAAATGATGATGGTCCTTTCTCTCTGCCTACCCCTCCCGTAGTTAGTTAGTTTTTTTTTAACTAAACCAACTATCTAACTAACCATGATGCCGTTTCCCCACAGGGGTAGGCAGAGAGGACAGACCGCCAAACAATTCGATATTGACATACACTTCTTGTTTCATTCACATTCAGACATCGTCTCATACATTCTCTTCTGTTATTCCGACTTCTGACATGGCCCGACTCAATTATTTGATTCACTTGATCGTGCTATATCTTCCTCGAACGTCCTCGACTTCTTCTTCCATTCACATTCGCGTCATATATTTTCCTTAAACTACTTTTATCGTTCATTTGCTCTTCATGCCCAAATCATCTAAGCGTCCCTTTCTTAATCTTACTTATTACGCTTACATCGGCTTTGCATTCTTTACGGATCTCAACATTTTTTACACGATCATGAATGGTTTACCCCACATTCGCCTAAGAGATCTCATTTCTAAAGCATTCAGTTTACATTTATCCTTCCTCTCTGCCAGTTCCATGCCTCACTGCCATACATCAGGATTGGTATCAGCACTCCATTGTGGACTGCTAGTTAAGTTTTTTAATAATCTCCATTTAAGTAAATTTTGTGCATGATTGTGACTTAAAGAATAATTACAGTAAATTATAAGTATAAATATATTACATAAGGAATATGTAAGTATAAAGTATATAGAATAAGAATAATGTTAATGTCCATAGTCCCCCTTACTAGGGTTTCGTGTTCTGAGGCAGCCTGTAATTATTTGTAATTTTTTTGTACTAAGTATGTTGTCTTCATATTATCTTCATAATTTTGCAAGCTGATTATCATTCAGTTCTCAGAGCCATGTATCTGACTACAGTTTTAAATATATTAATTTCTGCTATTTTTATTGATTTTGTGAGGCATTATCTGGTTTTGCAGCATGAAATTTAAAATTTCTTTGTCAAAAAGATGTATTGGAAATAACTGGAACATTTCGGCTTATTGCCCTGGTTGAGTATTTATATCGGGCATTGAAGTATTCGGGTATACTTTTTGTAAGTTTAAATAAAACATTTTTTAAATAAATCTTTCGTACATTAAAAACGTGAAAGTTTTTAAATATTTCGTCTGGCGGAGTTCTAACGGGAACTTTCGGAAATGCATTAAGTATTCCTTTTTGGGCTATTTTGACCAGCTCTGTGTGAATGCCCAAGGCAGATCCCCATCCAGTTATCCGGTACTCTATTTATGATTGACACAAAGCGTAATTTTAATATTAAATATATAAGTTAGTTAAATTATAAGTAAAATATGTACAATGGATTAAAAAATGTTTTTCTTTATAGCTTAGATCACAAATAAAATGTGAGAATTCGTAACACTTTTATAAGAATTTTGATTGTTCCTGCGGAAGACTGTTAAGTTGGCAATTAATGATAAATTCTGTAAATAAGTGCTTTATTTGAACGATTTGAAGGTTGCAATTATTGTAAATTATCTCGTATTGCGTGGATATTGGAAAATAAATTGAAATGGAGCTGTAAAATGGACGAATTTAAAATAAATTGAAAGGAACAAGTTAAGGTAATTGTTTTTCATCTGACAACTGCGTCCTTAGACATCGATACCTATCCAATCACAGTGTACACCGACACGATACCCAAGCAATATAAATACGAAGATGATAGCCTTAATTGATTTTGTCACTAAACACCTGTAACCAGAGATTGCAAATCGGGAGCCGTTTCAGAAAATTCGGATTTTCGGATTTCGTGATTTCAAATTCCGGATAGTTAAATTTCTTCAAATATTTCAAATTTAAATTACCGTAACTAATAAAAATACTTTTTTTTCTGACGTATTAAGTCTTAATAATTTTAGGGAGTGCCACTTATCAAGCACTCTGGTTAGAGTGCATTACGGGATTCGAATATTTATGTAAATTAAAATAACAAAATTTAAAAATTAAATTACTTTTTTAAAACTATCAGGAATGTCCTCCGTACAAAAAAATTTGGTTAAGATCTATATGGCTTTCTGCCAATCACTATTAGAATATGGTTTTATCAGATGGGCAGGGCTAATGATAATATTCTTAATTTACTCATTACAACACAAAGAGCCATCATGAAAATTATACTTAAAGTCCCTGTAAGAACTAGCACTGACGAAATCTTCAACAAACTCAATTATACTCTAAAACAATATTATTCTACATTCATAAATACAAAAAACACAAAATAACAACGATCACACATATTAGAAACACTAGAAACATCTCAGAGACAAAAACAGATATAACAAGGAACCACAAACACAACATTTGGACAAAAAACTTCTTATACTATGTTACCAAACTCTACAACAAAATCTCACTGTCCTTTATTCCTTATTCATATTCATTCTCTTTTTACATTAATATAATTTTTTTCTTCATTATGTTACTTTCTTGGCTCAAAAATAAGTATACTGATATTTGTACTAAATCTAATATTTGTGCATAATGTGAACATTTCGTTATTGGTATAACATTTTTAAATTAGACATTTTTTATTTATATGAATATCCCACAAGAGTCCGAACTGCTCCCAATCGTCTGGAGCCAGTGAGACTATGGCATCCCCAATTGGGGAATGTTGTGAGGCTGAAGGTATTGGGGAGGAGAAGGAGAAGGGGCAGAGGAAGGTGGGGAAATATCTGGCTATTCAGATCTGGTTACCAAACACAGCAAAAAGCCATTTTAAGCAGCGTTTCAATTCTGAATGGTGGTATTTCACCAGGACGATACTGACAGTATCTTCCACTCTGGAACGTGCGCAAACATACTATATATTATTTTTAAATGAATTAATTGTGAAAGAGCACAAATTAATTAAATAAAATTTAGTTGCGCACGACTGGATTTGAACCCGCGACCTTCGGATTCGTAATCGAGAGCCATAACCCCTCGAACATTGAGGCCTTCAATTTACTTTATTTTCCAATAAATATCTACATATTAAGTATTGCATGCCAATTATCCTGTTAGGAGAGTTCATTTCATATGAAATTGGGTGCAAATAACTTTTTTTGTAAATTTTCAATTTCGGATAGGATATTTGGGTTTCACATTAAAAAATCTGTTTTTTTCCACAGATTTTGATAGCGAAAAATCCGAATCGCTGCGTGCAGAGGCGACGATGATTTCTTTATTACTAACTTGCGTTCCTACCAATAAAAATACTCATTCAAGGAATTTAAAGATATGTTACGTATTGTGGTAGAAATGCAAGATTACAATTTGCTACAAATGCTGCTTGAGCAGTGTTTTGTCACCAGATCAAAATAGTTATGTACTTCCCAATCTTCATATTCCCCTCACACACATCCTTCGCCCTTACAACATATCCAAAATGCGGATACTAAGTGGTACCGGGCAGTTGGGACTCTTCTGCTGTATTTGCACAAAAAAAATTATATTAGTACCCTCAGATAATCTATCTATAATTAACTTTCGCACACGACTCCATAACATTTTGCTCGCGCACATATCGTGTACTTCAGCACTTGTCAATTGACAATGTTTTTTTTAGTTGAATCGTTTACGACAGCGATGAAAAGCAGCTGTTTTAGACGCTCGACGCTTTGAATTGACCACAAGATATGCAATTTATGTAGTAGTGAGCAACTTTTCTAGCAACCTGTTCGATTGCCGAAAAGCACAAAATGTACATTATTTTATCCTAAATATCTAAAAAGTCTCAGGTACCCATAGAAAATTCCTTAAAAATAAAGGCAAGTTTTCGCAAAACTGTTTTTCTCAATATAAGCCTATCTTGATGAATGAACAAATTTTGTTTTCTGTTTTGAATGGAAGGTCAACGGAAAGCTTGGGATAGAAAGGACACCAAAAGCTAAAAATTCGAAAATTTTCTTGAAAATGTTCATTCGGAAGAATGACGACTCGCCGAATTTTTGTGGGATCGCCATAAACGGGTAAGAATACAGGGTTATTTGAAATGATTTCACTCAATTTCGTACCGCTATATTTCCTGAATTATACGGTATGTGTGAATGATCTACATATCAATTGAAAGAGGAGGTCCGGTTTTGATTTCCACCGCTAAATCGCAAATAGATGTGCAAACGACTACCACGCCAACTAGCCATTTCGCGTCAGTTGTGAGTAAAATGGCTACTATGCATAGATGTGCAAACAACTACCACGCCAACTAGCCATTTCGCGTCAGTTGTGAGTAAAATGGCTACTATGCAGGAAAAGGTTTTTTGTGTTCTTGAGTTCTGTAAAACTGTGGTGCAGCGTATCTTTCGTCTCCATTTTAACATTGTACCTCCAACTAGAAAGAGCATTTGTCATTGGTATTACCAATTTGAGAAAACTGGATGACTCTGAAAAGAAAAATGCTCCGGGCGATTTTGTGGTACCAGAGGAGAACGTGTGATATTAATATTGAATAACCCTGTATATATACTATTGTAGGCAGCTAATGCCAAATGGTTATTCATTATAAAGAATAGAAGAAATTTACTTCATATAACACCACTTTATTATCAGAATGCTTAGTAAATTCCTTTCCTTCTTAATTTTTAGCTACGAATATTTACATTATTTAATGGATTTTCCTATTTCTATTTCTACTAACGTTTACTTTTAAGTAGATTTATTCATTTAATTTTTAATGGCGTTTATTCTACAGTAACAATAAAAGTTTTCATGCTTTTCTAATCCACACTTTGATTTTTTTTTAAACTTCCGTATTAGTAGTACTACTATTATTTGGTTTTAGATAAGTATAGAAAGTTATAAAATGAAGTTACAAGACAGACATTAACATTTTACATATCTATATCCCGTTCCAACTATAGCTTGCATTCCCCAATTCAACGCTTACACAGTCTTGGTAACAAATACTTAAATGATATGGATGTATTTGACAATAATCTAAACTTGGCATATTTCAAAAGAATGACGAACGAATTGTTTCTGCCTATAAATTATTGTTAACTACAACTTTTACATTATTTACTTATTTCTTATTAATGTTAATATTGACTTTGTGGATATTGTAATATATATTTTTTGCGGTTACTCTGTATTTTTAGCTTTGGTGCAATTTTTTCATTTTTCAATTTTTCCTTTTTCAATTGTAACTTAACTTTTGTCGTAGCTTTTCAAGTGTAACTTAACTTTTTTCAAGTGTAATTTAATTCGCCAGAGCTGATCAACTTTATAAAAACCACGTACCGTCAAGATCAACCCAACAGATCGATTTTTTCATTTTCCCGCATGCAGGACCAATGTTAGGATAAATTCTCTAATTCCCTGTATCTGTGCGCAATATAATGCATAATTTAACAACATCGACATTCTTCATAATATACCCTTTCAAAAATCGAACCGAAGTAATGCGTACCACCACAAAATGATGCACAAGTATAAAATATATCGAGAACATCTCCTGTCCCGATCCTATCTTTCTCTTCCTATCCACCTTCCTTCTTATTTTATTTTTTTCTTCTCTTGTTAGCTTCATAAATAAAATATCTTTATAACCAATCTTAGCATATGAAACTTTGTTGGGTTACGCTTTGTTAAACTTCGTTTGTGGATATATTTTTATTAAAAGCTGTTTCTTGCAATAAATAATAATTTTATAAATTAAACAAGTTAAAAATTAATAAGTGTAACAACAAATATGTTATTTAATAATCCTACAATGTTCAACCAAAGTGTTTTTAATAGATTGTAAACATTGATTTGAAAGCTTTTGTTCATTTTACAGCTCTCACAATGGATTCCAATAAAACTCTGCAGTGGGTAATAACTTCATTGCATAATCTTACAGAGAGAAATCTGATGATATAAGGTATAAGGAATGAGGTACTGACGTAACGGACGAAGTAAACTCAACGCGATAATAAAGCCGAGCCAGTACTTTACGAAACAGGAAATTGCTCCATTTTATGAGTAATTCGATACAGATCGATGGAAAAATAAAAACCTCTAAAGTGGATTCTTCCCCTAGGCTCTGTTAGCGTCCGCTGGACGCCAGGAATCTAACAGATTCCGTTAGCATTCAATTTCCGCCGTTAAAGAACGTCATTTCCCGTTACTGATCACGACGCTATAACGAAAATCTCCGCACAGTCTGTCCGTGTACCACTTAAGCCTTTCTTCACAGGGTTCAGTGGATAGCAGGTTAACGGGTGCCTTTGTTACGTGCGTGCCTCTCGAGTAATTGACACGGAAGGAAGATTCAGCCTTCATTCAGCCTCTGACTCGCTTCGTCTGAGTCTGAGACTTGATACACTTTAATGAATCGACACTTCATTTCACAAGTGATGTAAGATAAGGAAACAGTTTATTTGGAACACGGGTTTTTGTTGTTGACAAGGTATCATATTAATTTGTTCAATTATGGATAGCCTGATGTTTGAAATGATGATTGCGGGCGTCCAAAATTGGAACAAGAAGTCTTTCTATTTCTGTAAATTTAAAATGTTATCAAATATTTTGGTTTCGCGGTATAAGACATGCTATTACTATGTACTTATGTACTTAAACCATTTCGGATGATATTTTGTTAAAGCATAATTACAACTGTTCACTTCGATACTTAGTGAGTTTTAGAGGATTATTGAGAAAGAAAGTACTTATTATTAATATTTTTTTCAAAAGATTAGAATTCACTTTGTGGCGTCATTATTAATAAATTAATTAAAAATTAATTTTTAATCATTGAAGAAGATAATATTAACACATCTTAACCCATAAGCTGCGGATCGCATGCATTGTCGCTTATGGGTTAATACATCACGAATTACTTTTATTAATAGTATATCATACTATGAATAAAAGTAATTACTTTTATTAATAGTATATCATACTATGAATAAAAGTAATTCGTATTCTGTATATTCTTGATGAGGAAAGCATCGCTTTTGAAACATGTTTACATGTATATATTAGTAAAGTGATGATTACAAAGTATTTCTTAATTTATTTATTTCATATTATTTAATTGATAGTTGTCACCATAAGTGGAACCTGTGAATCTAAAGTGTGTTTACAAGTAGGTACTACGTTGTAGACCAATATTTTTTGTACTTTAATCAATTTTAGTATTCTGAAGTGCAGATATCAATTATTTTAGAAATAATGAGAGGTTATATTATTATTTCGTCAAAGGTTTACATTTCTGAAGGCACTTATCGCTTGTAACCTCCGAATTTATGTTCAGGTGGAATTTTTTTGGCTAGCTACTGCTTGTTTTATGTTGTCAAGGCGGGTTTCAGTAGTTTGTCTACGTCTCCACTTGAAAACTATTTTAGTATACGTTGGTCGCCTTGCTTATTCATGATGGTTTTAATTAATTTGATTTTTTGTTTTGTTTCAGAGATGTAAAATTATATCGAACAAATATTTCTTAATCAAAAATGTTTTTTTAAATAATACTGCTTTTAATTTATTAATTGAAAAAATCCTAATTACCATCCAACCAGCTTTTTATACAAATAATAAATGTAAAAAAAACTATGTATTTTAAATAACATGGATAAAGACGATATTTTAAATAAATCGAGATATATAAATTAATTTTAAGGGATTGCAACTTTTTTTAATCTATGAAAAACTTCAAGAAATTTTAGTATTAGAGTTAAGGAACACCTAGTGTGATAAAGTAATAATATTTTTTCTGAATTTGCCAACCATATTTTGGAAACAAATCATTCTTTTGGCATAAATAAAGGTTCACGAATTTTATACACAAATTCAAACGGTTTACAATTAGACAAATTTGATATTTTAGAAATTAGAAAAAGTGTTCATTGGTTGAGCATCATATTATTTGTTTATGTAGATTAGAGTGAGATTTAATATTTTTAGAATAATATTTATGTCTTTTACATCAACAACATTTCATTGGATATTTTTTCTCTGGTAAGCGATGTAATTTCTGGCTCTGTGCATTGGAATAATAGAGTTTGTGTTCTCTGAATGCGCAACAAAGGGCAGTGACGTGCCCTTTTTTGCATACGTGGAAAAGGTTGGCGGACAACATAAATTGGCTAAACTTGATTGGTTTTGTACTTCATGTAATGGAAGGAAGAGTTTGCTCTCTCGGATATTATCTGTGCTGTGAATTTATGATAGAGAATCGACCATATCGTGACCTTTCGAAGTGGACCTTCTGGACTAGAAGAAGAGATCGCTGATTCAGGTTAGTGGTGATTTCATTTGATTTGAGCATTTATTGCAGTCGCGCCAGAGAGAGAATCTTCTTTCTTAATTTTTTATTTATTTTTTATCAGGGTATAAAGCCCATTAATTCAATTAGATATAATTAATAATTTATTTTTTTTAATAGTTATATTTTTAATTTATTTTCACATTAATATTAATAATAAAAACAATTTCTTACAAAAAATTGTTATTCAATGTCTCATAATAATTTTTTATTAACATTTTAGATTAATAACTTACCTACTTTAATCATTTTCTGTTTATGCTTATAATTTGCCCATTGTTACATTATTGCGTTCTATGTATATCATTTGTCTATACTTGACATTATAATTTTTTATTATTCTGTATGTCCCATTGAGGAAAGCTTCTCTTCCGAAACATGTTGATATGTATATATTAAAAAAGTTATGTTTACAAAACAATTTTTAATTCACTCATTAATTATTTAATATTTTTGAATAATTTTGATACGGTTTGTCACCCTGGAAGAAGTAATAATTTTTATTACAGGTCATCACATTAGATCACATTAATTAGGTACTATAAAGCAGATCTCTCTTTGTCTGAATTTTTCATAATTTTCGAACGAGCCTCGGGGTCATGACATGTACAAAAAAAATTGTATGTAGAATTTTTAAACTATAAAAATAATTTTCAACTAGCCATGCCATTTCTCTCCTGACCTATTGGGCTTTAAAAAATCTAATCAATACGGTTGTTTTTTTCAATTATAATAGGCCAATAGTCTGATAAAGGAGTGTTGAAACTTAGAGAAACTCTGTTTTCCACTAGAATTATTGGTGAATTGGCATTGCACTCAGATAGGTTATATTTTTTTCTCGAAGGAAATATTAATATGATCCGTAAGTAAACGCGGAAATAAGCCATGAGTTCTACAGAGTGCTAAAATGATCGGTAAATACGATTTTTATTTGCCATTCTATGGCTTGAAAATAGTGTTCGAGCAATTGATTATTGGAAAAGGCGAGGCGATATTTTGCAGAAGCTTTACGCTGCATTTCTTGTGCAATCTGAAAGCATATGTTGGCCAATTATTTCAAATACGAGCGCTTTTCTAAGTAAAAGTAAATTGAAGCGTAAGAACAAAGTTGTTCCTTTCGCTTGAACAGATTTACGTTTACGTTGACATTTTATTCATGGAAAATGTTGGAGCTATTTTAGAATATGAATTTTTTTTTGGTCTCAAAAAGCATACAAGAAGCAGTTAGATCGAACATAGGTTTACATTCAATATAAAAGAAATTGCACACTGAAATATCAAATGCATTAAGAAAGAAGAAAATTATGACAGATTCTAAAACTTTGGCCATCGATCGACATTATTGCGAACATTGTGCAATTTAAGTCTCAAAACGTTTTTACTCATCAATTTTTTTTAACAGAAGTTACCTACTTCTCCAGATATTGAAGATGAAGTCAATATTACTTTGTTGCAATTTGTGTTAAAAATAATAATATCTTCACTGGGATTTCCGTGCTGAGGATTTCATTTACAAAATACGAAGTAAATTATTTTAAATTGTTGTGGTTGCTAAAAAAAAATATCTTAAGATGAGGTGTTTTAAGTGAAGTTGAGTGGTTTCGGTGTTAATCTGTTTTTGGTGTTGATATATTTTCTATTTCATATCTCCCTATGTAACATATCCAGCTTTTAATATGATTTTTAAATTTATATTTATTGTTTTGATTTATGAAGGTGAGTGTAGTACTACAGTACAAGAAGCTTTTTTGTCCAAATGTTATGTTTGTGGTTACTTGTTGTATGTGTTTTTGACTCTTTTATCTATTTGTTTCTCATTTGTGTGTTTGTTTTTATTTCTTGTTTTTATATTTATGAAGTAGTATTGTATCATCGAACAAGCTCAGTAGAAGATTTCGCCTTTGTAGTACCGCTGTGAAAAGGACTCTTTTCCTTGCCTTCTACTCAACGTTGTACACGTGGGAACTCTGGGCAAACCATGAAAAAAGTGGTATGGAAAGACTTCGTGTATAGTACAATAACGCCTTCCGCATAATGTTTGGCCTCCCCAGATACTGCAGCGCTTCTGGTATGTTCACGGAGGGGCGAGTTTCCGGTTTTGCAGCCCTCATAAGTTCTAGGGTGGCTGGAATGAGGGAAAGAAAAACCTGCTCCAGGAATATGCTCATCATGGAGGCCTGCCTCAGTACAGCTTCCAGCATCGTCGCATACTGGAGATATTGACCCCTCACAATTTAAATGTTGCAGCACCTTGAAGGTTTTATTATCATTATTTATTATGTTGTATGTATGACGTATCTATCTAATTACCTGCCATCGTATTATAATTTTTTTTTTACTTTTGTTCATATTTTGTATATTTTTTATAACTATTGCATGTATACTCGTATTTTGTATGGAATGTGTGGGACTGCACTAACCTCCCCACATACCGGAATAAACATGTATTATTATTATTATATAGAGAATAATTGTTTTATTGACACAATGTTAAGATCCATACAGCAACCCCAAGAATGATATAGGTTTTGAGGGAAATTATGAAAAAAAAAGTTTGTTGAAGTTTTCTTACTCAGAACATATTGTGCATTACAGTTTGACGTTATTGAGACTTACTTCGGGTGGGTGGCTATATGGTATGTGCCCGCGTTTGTTGGTAAGTATATATTGTTTTTATTACCCATGAATATCATTCCTCCCCCTACTCTGAATGCCTCGTTTAGCGATGCTCAATATTGTCTGAGCACCAACACTTGGCATACATAATACGTACCTACGTACTAACGGACGTGCAGGGGAGACTTTTAAATGGCGTAAGAGCTTTAGCAGCAGATTCAGCGCTCGGGAAGCTGCCATTGAAATACGCAAATAGGCAC